>JBBPMM010000574.1:0-18232 GCA_038090335.1 Solioccasus polychromus
AATGTATCCCGCATCCATGATCTAGAAAAAGTTGTGTTGCTGTCGAGTGCGAGACACTGACATTTCGGTGGCGCAAGTGCTGGTCCAATATTGTATCTTATTTCCACATTATCAACGACGTATGTACTCGGCTAATTTACACTCTGAGATGCACATTTTACTCACGCGGCTTCTTGATCTCTACCCACACCTCCCCGCTTGGTCGTGGAACGCTCCCCTTCTTCTGCCTCTTAACAGTGACCTCTTTCGATACAATTCGTGTTCGTGCCCTTGAAGTCCCTGGTTCAGATGCTTTTGGGCTATCGGGTTGTGATATGGAATTTGTCGTATCTAGAAACAGGAGCCGTCTTTCGCCCATTTCCAGCCGTTCCAAACATCCAGTTTTTGAGAGATCTCTTTTCTTCCGCGGACTTGATTCGACATCAGAGTGGTTACAATCCGATTGTCGTCGTTTGACTGGAGAAGATGGTGCACTAGATGGCGGTTTAGACAGTATAGTTGGACACGTAGTCTCATCTCGGCGAATATTCTCGGCGAATGATTTCCGCCTGCCTGCGCCTGCATCATAGCAACATATCCCTAGACAATTATTAAAGACAAACTTACACTTTTTCTGCGTGGTCACCGATGCTGACTCTTTCACAACCTTAAATATGCCGTCAACATCCAGCGTTTGTTGAACCTCCCAATCTGAAGGCCGCATCTTTCTCCAATCCTCGAGGACATTTTCTACCCAACGATCTGTTTCTCCGGAAACATGATAATCGATGATATCCTCCCACTCGCCTCCCGGTGGAGTCTTGTTCACGAAGACGACCATTCCCTGCCATTTCTTGGCTGATCTCGGGGTGCCTGTGGTCGATGCTTTCGAGGTATGAACAGCTTTTCCAAAATCTTTCACAAGTTTCTTTAACCCGTGAACCTTCAGGGAAGTGCCCATAATGATTAACATATCAGGTTTCCGTGCAATATCCTGGGTTTGAATCGACCCAATGTCATCCCCGAGTGGGTGCACTTCATCGTATAACACGATCGCCGGACGAAGGCTGCCCACTTTGAGAGGTCGAGCTGATCTAGCTAAACGCTCCTCCGCTGAGACAATGGTCAGCATGACTTTCAGTAACATAACAGGTAGGTGCTTACAGCGAAGTATGCATTCTGGACAATCCGGAGCTACCCCTTTGTTAAACATGGCCAGATAGTTTTCTGTGCAGGGCACATCCAGTGCACATAGGGTACACCGGACACGGTGAATGTCACCATGTAGCTGGACATTCCGCACTTCCGTGGCTGCCAAATTCGCCTTTCTTTTGCTAGACAGGTTTTCTTGCCTCGAATTACTACAAAGTCCGACCCTTTCCTCAAAGCCATCAATGTTTTGCGTGTAAGAACGCAACAACTTTTGTTTGGCATCGAGAGTCTTGATGAAGCGATGTGTTGGCGTGGGTGCAGCAGAATCAATGCGGTACTTGAGCTCAGAGATGAAAGTATAAAAAATGGCCGTGGATGTTTTGTCTCGGAAGAGCGACGCGTCAAAGAGGTCTCGACCCTTTAATACGACGTCAGGGTATTGTTGCTTGACCAGCGCATACAGCCCATCTGACGAGCGAAAGTCCTATTAAACGTTCATGTTGGAGAGTCCGTGGCCACATTAGACAATGTCTTACTGGTATTCCGCACGAACACGAGATCCCGGCTCCAGTGACGACCACGATTTTCTTGCATTTAACCACTGCAAGAGAGATATCTAGGAGGGTCCTCCGAGTACTTGATTCTGCGTCTGGGGCGTCGATATCAAGTTGAATGGTCATGCCCGAAGTCAGAGGTGGAGGGATGAAGAAAAATAGTCGCCTACATCAGAAGTCTTATGACGTTCCACAGAGATGGACCAATGAAATTGTTTTTACATGTTTGTCCACCGCGTCGCGTTCGTGTCAATCACATGACTCAACGCGTGGACGCTTTCCATGTACATACATTGTACAGCTAATAAGAAACCAGACGCTCCGAACCCGGCGTACGTTCATAGTACCATATTCCGGACACGCTGCAACTAGACGGAGTCGTCGAGTTGACTGGCTTGAGAGCCCCGTATTGTTCCTGTAACAGAAACTTATTAGTCGACTTAGAGGGGTTAGCAAGCGTGGCATACCGCTCCCAAGACATGGTTAAAGTACCAAACTTCGTCGAGAGCGGTTCCATTGTTACTGCAGCCAATATAAGGGATTCCACCGGTTTGTGAATACAGGGCTTTCGTGATTTGCTCCAGGGTGTATGAAGTCTTGTTTGAGGGAAGAATACCAGCTCTGAGAATATTTTATAGCAAAGTGGAATTTCTGCTGGAACATACTTACGAGGCTAGCATGTTGTAAGTTGGATACTTCTGGAATATCCTTGTCACAGTCTCGTAAAAGTTGACCACTTCTTGGTGCTCCTGGTAACCGGGCTCATAACAAGCAACATCAAATGTCGAGGTGCAGGTTGCATGCTTTGAGAACTAACATATCTGTCAGTGAAACCTATCACAATTTGGTGAGGAATCACAGACCTCGTGTGCCCAGAACTCGTCGTTCGGTGCTCCTTGATTGATCCAGAAAGTGTCCACTGGTGAAACGTAAACAATAAAACACTTGACTGTGATGCTGCACTCACTATATTCCAATAAATCGAACCGCCCAAAGTCTTCAATGAATGTCCTAACACTAGGACCATTGTAAGGAGGGATTGCAGTACCATTGGGAAGGATTGACGGGGATGGATCGGGGTCGTACTGTCTTGTTAAATCACAGTATTCATTATAGGAGCTTGTACATACAGTTAGTAAAAGAAAATAGCGAGATGTTGCTCAGCGCTCACCCATCACAGTTGTCTGGCCATAGGCCATGAATGCCCCAGCTTCCCTGAGGCAATAGCTGTCCAAACCTCTCCAAACCGGTGTAAGTGTCCCAAAATTGGGTCTGCAGCACAAGCCCGCCTGGCACAACATTACAGCATGAATTGCTGAGCGCGGTGGCATTTTCACAGGAATATTGCAATGGTAAGTCAACACATGCTTGGGTGTTAGGGTAGAGGCTCGGTAGGGTGCAGGTTGCATGAACTACGCCGAGGAACAACAGTGCGCTCATGACGATCAACATATTGACTTGGACGTCCGTCGAAAGACCATCCTTAGAAGACACACCTGTAACCTTTATACGGGTGCTAGTGTGGTGAGAAGATGGGACGAACGTGGTAAGCTTCCGTGAGCCACGTGGAACCCCTCGCTTGAACTGAATGGGAGGTTCAAGCACCGGTGGGAGTTCGGAGCTCCCTTTGAGTTGTATATCTGAAAGTTGATTGACAAATTAACGTTCAACGACCATTTCTCGCGACCAATTCCTTTCGTGTTCGAACCTATAAATCTTGAGTACTGAAGGTGAGTTTTGATCCGGCGTTCGCCGGAAGGACTTTGTCATCAAGGCACAAACACAGGTTTCCGGTCCCCTGGTCAAAAACTATATATAACAAAGACTCATGCAAGTCAGTTTCCATCATCGCCGGAGGCATGTCCAGAATATCCGAGACAAACTTGGTTGGATTGACGGATACACGTAAAATTATTGATGTATTTTAAGTTCAAGAAAACGAAAATGAGCCCGAACCGAGGGAATATCGTCGTCGTGACGATCAAGATCTAGTAGTGCGTACATTGCGGACAAGAATATTGGTTGACACTGAAAAACGAGATGCAGTCGCGCAATGTCAAACGTCGTTCCAGCCACCTTCATCCAGCTTATAGGAGGCTTCGCTTTCCGGGCGATCGGGACTGTCAACAAGTTTTGCCACGCGCTCTTCTGCGCGGCCTATTTTAGAACCACAGCACATGAGTTGTTTTTCGTTATAAATTTAGTACACATACCCTTCCGCAAGAATATACGGGTTGCCGAAGAGTGTGAGAGGATATGCCCCCCAATCGGCTTGAGAGCACCACCAGCCACAAAAGTCATGGTTGCTCCGGGGTCAGCTGGACTTTGTTAGATACCAGTAAAAGAAGAATGTGACGACTCATGATAAACATTGGACTTGATTTGTGATAAGCACAGCAATCTGTCAGAGGGAATAGTCAACAAAGAAATGCAAAATAGATCAGAGCACCAACGTTGTATTCTTCGGCCAGCTTTGTGAGCTTTGCAAGCATCTGAAAACGGCTCCCAATTACGATAATTCCTAGTATCACACCACATGTAGATATTACCTGAGCAAGCTAGAGGGTTCGTTAGTATATTTACTTCTGGTTGGAAGTATTTGTTTATGCGTACCTTCTGCTGTCTTTCACTTAGCTCGCCTCTTCCGGAGTAGTCGACCCTAAAAAGAGCCATGATAGAGTCGACAATCTGACAGAGATTAGATATTGACTCCATATGAATAATCGACATACTATGAGGCGGAAGTCCTTGTCCTCTGCGAAACGGAGAGAGCACTCATTTATCAGTTCCATCTGCAACTAAGCATAAGTATTCGGAAAAGATCGACCGAAAACCATGACCTGATGTTCGCTGTTGAATGCTCGAGCTGAGAATGAACTGTGAGCATGGAACCATGCAGACAGTGCCTTGACACACCGTAGAGGATGTTCTCTAATGCCATGGTCCCATCCACTCCAAAACGATCCGCAATCGACCGTATGCGATCAGGACGAAAGGTACCTTCATGTACTATGAGCTCGACGCCGTAGACTGGACTATCTACCCCTACATGCCTTCAGTGTCGATGTATGCTACCTAATCGGATTAAAAAGATAAATCAGTTCCCCTGATCTTGAACACGGACACATACCTTCCCTGAAGCCCCCCCTAGTTCAGGTGGGAGTTGAGATACTACGCACATTGTATGCGCCATTTGTGTCTTTCCTGTACGAAACTCGCCGTATACTTTCCCCGAATAAGTCACCACTGAAGTTAACGATCATTGACGGAAGAGGCCGACCTTCTGTTATTGACTGAGACATGATACCACCTGTTCGAGCACTTCAAACCCTCTTCAAACTGGAAAAAAAAAATCTTACCCCCGAGGATGGCATCTACAGATTTGCTACCCGTACTGATAACGAGTACGCGTTTCCGACGATCTTGAACTTCAACTCCTGTTGCGAACGAAGAGCCCTGTCGTCGAATGAGTGCCTGTATCACATTCGAGATAGATTGATTACCGCGATCTTCTGTGCAGCTTCCTGAATGGGTACAACAATGAAATGGACAATCCAAAGCGCATGTATGCTATTACCTTGATCTTCTCTACTTTCGCCTCCGACATGCCCTATTGCGAGACAACTATGAGCGTGTAATTTTTCGGGGAATCGAGAGGCTAGCCTTGATCTTGAGGAGCTGCCGACGTGTCGTCATCACGACCCCAGAAATAGTATGAATTGCGGCGCCCTGCCAGCGCGTGAAGTATGCTAGGTGCAATGAGAAGAATGTTTACCTTGAGTTTTACAATATCTTGCACGTTTATACCCTGTCGAGATCAGAATGCAAAGATGCTAGTGTGCGTAGCCATACCTGTTGTTGGAGCTCGTCTATGCTGTCGAAGAAAGGTGTCTGGAAATTTTGGGTCCGACGAATTGAGGGCCAATTAGTATTTTGATGGCTTACCTCAACGTCCTCCATGAGGGGAGGACTTAGTGGTCGACTGAGAGAAGGCGTGCTCTCCTCTGGTACGGCGGTAGCACGACGTGGGGCCATGATCGTTGGGATGATAGTTGGAGGTAAAGGACAGTACTCGATAAGCTGTAACTCGTAACTCGAATATTCGGACTCGTTTGTCACGTGCAACAAGTCCCGGTCAGATCGCGCTGTCTATATTGGATCATGGAATTGACATATAGGACTTCGTCGATGCGATCTTGATCCACTTACCAGTGTTTCCAAACACTGGCATCTCTGCGAACTTCGTTCCCTTCGAGTAAGTAACTGGGAGCCTCGTATTTCTAAAGGGTGGCCAGAGAAAAATATTGCCAGGACCGTGGATTGAACACGGGACCTCCAGAAAACAACCATAACTTCAGTCTGTTGCTCTCCCAGCTGAGCTACCCCGGCTCAATTGAAATGGCACTTATTGAAGTTGATAATTTAAATATAAGTTACTATAGCGTACGTTTCGA
This sequence comes from Solioccasus polychromus, assembly GCA_038090335.1. Classification (NCBI taxonomy): domain Eukaryota; kingdom Fungi; phylum Basidiomycota; class Agaricomycetes; order Boletales; family Boletaceae; genus Solioccasus; species Solioccasus polychromus. The sequence continues at coordinate 6,140 of JBBPMM010000574.1, forward strand.
TTATTGAACAATATCCCTCACCACTACTTCAGTATGCTGAACAGTAGTCGATGACGAACCCTCACTCTGCCCTAAAGGTGGAGACTGGTGTGTTTCCAGGTAGTCTTGTGCATCTCTTAACGACAACGTTGCTGGGGCTCGTATTTCTGGGGTTGGGCCACTGAAGTCTTTCCCCGTCATGCGGGAGAGGGTTTGCATATCTGAATTCAGGAATAAGGATAATGATAGGCGGTTCCTCGTAGGGGTTTACGTACCGTACGGTTTCCGATTGTTCAAATAATAATTTATCCGCTGAGGATTTTTCTTGTCCTCAGTTTTGAATTTATTTTTACATGCTTTGCGATCCCGACCAGGTAGTACGTAAGAAATAAGCTCATAGTTTTCGCCGAACTGCGAAAGAGCCTGGAAAAAATGTCAAGTCCAGTACGTGTAGCCACACAAATTTGGCTCACGTTATAAAACAACTGGGTCTCTTCAGCACTCCAGCGCGACCCCCGGAAGCGCTTCGAGTATGTTGCAGAGTTGACAAATTTTGTGACATCGGACTCCTCGACGTGGGTGTATTCCGCGGTATCTTCCTCGGCATTCCGATCGACAAACAGAGACTCTTCATCAACGATGGTCTCCCCGTTAGGACCAATGCGGACTTGAACATTATATCGACTAGTGGAAATTTTTTGTGAATAATCGAAACCTTGCCCAGAGGCGTCCTCGACGGAAGAGGCATCCCTAGAGACAGACTGTGTAGAAGATGGCTGAGGTATTGCATCCACGGTCGAAATCCGTTCCGGTTCGACTCCGGGTTGCTCCACCTGTGCAACATCACCATCATCATTTCTCCCGTACTTTTTTGCCTCCATTAGTAATCGCATCCTCGTTCGTTTATCTTTGTTATTCTTCTTCCAGGCGAAGTAGTTATCAAGAACTTGGGATGCTTTGCTGCTAGTGCGGCCCTGACCCGTATCTTCGCACAAAGTAGCCATAGTGACGGACGTCGGGTCCAGACCCTCGTCAAGTTCTGCATCTCCTTCAAATGCAGGAGTAACGAGTCGTCGCACTTTTCTGGGTCTCTTTGAAGCTATAGACTCAGACATTGACCTCCTTTTGCTTTGATTGTGAGGTATTTGATCGACGATAGATTCTTTAGCATAAGAAGGGCGTGCAGATGCGGTCGTCTCCTCGATAGTAAATGGAAGTCGAGATTCAGCTGTTTGCGCAGGAGGAGTGGCTCTAGAAGAGGGTGGAGCGATTGGAATACCATGCTGGATAGTATTCGCAATGGCAACAGCAATACTCTCCTGCAGCGAAACCTGAGGGAGTATGGTAGATGGTGGAGAAATAGCGGCGGCTGGAGCATTATCTGAATGCACCGGAAGGAGGATTTTGTGTGATTCGGGAGGGTGATGCGACGGAGGGCTATCCTGCGATGCCGAGAGGTGACTTGGGGTACTCTCGGCGACGCGGGGACGCGCTTTAGTGACCGGTCGGAATACAGTGCTGCCTTTCTCTATACATTATATTAGACGCTCGATAACACAGAATTCCAAGCCTGACAGCGACTCACGAACACGCGTACTCATGTTATGAGAGAATCAGTGTCGGACAACAGGCCCAAACAAACACCTTCATGATTCGCAATCAAGTGGCACTGAAACTGCCAGTTGGCGATGTTCCGAACTGGGAGCTCGATGGTAACGAAAGTGAACCGTCAGACCTGAAATCGCCTGCGGAAAGGCAAGCGGTCACCCATTGATATGTGTAACCACTGTAACTTGACCATGCACAGCTTTGTAATTTTGCAGTCACTCAAACAATGTTAGATGACCGAGTCACTAGAGACTGACCATCACTCACTATCATCGCAGCGAGGGAGAAATGGCTTCGCGCAATGTTTCCTAAGTTCTCCAGTCGTGGAAGAGGAGGGAAGCAACCCGACGTTGTTCCACCGCCGCACACAATCTATAACCGCGGCAAATGTACCCTCCAAATTGGCCCCCACTTCTTTATGGACACAACGGTATTTGAAGTCCACTATCGCCCCTTTCCCGTGGCGGTTTCTCAGCCAACGACGTTTGTGTACCAGTCAGCTCCAGGAAACTCATTGTCGCACCAGCTACAAACTCTCTCATCTTCCTCCCCGGCCACTGGCGAGTCTAATACACTACTGTCGTCTTTATCCGTACCCTCCGGCCTAATTTCTCAGGTGAATACCGCAGCAACGTCGAATCCATCCCTTACGGGCCAGCTACAATTAGCTGCTTCCGGGCGGGCTACGTCAGAACAGCTGAAGACGCTGGGCTTACTTATCCAATCGTTAGCAAGTTCTCCAGCGACGAATGTTTCTCCTACTCCCCAGCCATGCGCTTCGGGATCTGATTCGTTGAGCACTCCCATCCCGTCAGCGCCCGCAGCGACACATCAATCCCAATACCAACCAACTATCAAGGACTTCGATATCGTGATAGAATTCCGAGAAACACCCTCGGATCGCTGGGTATTTCCGCGAGGACCTGCCATATATGAGTTTACCTCTACGTCTGGGGATCCGGGGTCGATGGGTGATCGTGATCTTACGGTATCCACTGTTGTTCCATTCCCCGGCACGATACCACCACTAGATCCTTCTGTGTCTGAAACTAGCCCTGCGGCAGACTCACCTTCCCAGCAGGTCGTTGAATTCCATTTCAAGACGGCAAACTCATATATCTGCGACACCTTTTTGCGCTGGGTACCTAAAGAAAAAATGGAAAAAAATCGTGAAATTCTTTTAGAGATTGTACATAACCTTTTTTTTTTCAACCGGGTTCGCTGTTCTTATACTTTCTGTCCCAGAAACCGCCTGAACAGAAATTCTTGGCCTACCGACTTTCCGAAGGCTCACAACTTACCCAAATTCAGAATGTACGAGTGCAAATATGATATATCGAAAGATACCGATGCTGGTTGTTGCAGGCTGCTTTGTCATCTTACGCCATGAAGCCGATCAAGCCTTCAACGGAAAGTGGAAGACCAAGACGGAAGTCAGCACCACGTAAATCTGCACAAGACCCTCCAGGGTCCCCAATAGCAAAACGTAAGCGACTGGTACAGCCGAAGAGCCAGGTTCCACCCCAGAAAATCGCATGCTTTATGTGTGGCCAGGCAAACGTACCGTTGATCATGGGGGGGAGTAAGCGAAGGACCCCTCTATACATAGTTGTCATGCTGATTGCATGCCTAGGATACTGTCGACCTTGCGTGGAAGGTGGGCGAATCGGAGAAAACACTCGAGGTGAAGAAGTGTCGGTTTCCAACAATTTATTCACCGACGAGATGGCGCAGCCCTTACCGAAATTGAACCCCGAGCAACCACAATCATCGACGGCAGACCGGGCGACTTGAAAGAGGAGCCCGGAAAAAGAAGGGCTTCATAAGATTTATGTAAATGATAGTAAACGTAGATGTTGCAAAGTCAATAAATATTCATGTGCATACGCCCACAAGCCAACCTAGCCACCACGCAACGACAGCAATGTCCAACAGGACAATACAAACCTCGAACGTAACAGCAAGCCACTGGACAAGAATTATTACCCAAAAGAAAGGCATAACTGTCCAGCGAAACGCCTGGTTGTCGATCCATAGAAGTCGATAATGCCACGCCGATCGGATGGCAGCTCGCACTTGCAGGAACGTAAAAAAAAAAGTGAAAGCGACAAGGCAGAAAAGCGCAACCCAATGACGAAGAGACCGACGAGGAACCGACCGTACCACGTAGCGCTTGGTTTCTCCAGTGAACTCATTTCTGTACCAGGGGATGATAATAAAGTCCTGCATGTCCTCCCCTATGATTTTGCCATAGCTCCTCCAGAAAGGAGCAATCGTATCGAGGATGAACGTCACAGCATCCATGCCAAATTCCCAGACCTGTTGGTATTGGTCTTTGTAACTTTCTTCTAGTGCGACGATATGGGACAACTAAAGTTTGATGAGGTAAATGCGCAAATATATGGAGAGAGAGGGAGAGAGAAAAGACGGACCTCTGGATAAACAACGGAAGTATACGATAATGTATCGTTGTACTCTTCTTTGACAGTCGAATGGGATGCCCTAACTTCCGTCAGCATTTGTGCCACCTCATCGGCTTGCTCTCGTAGAGGTTCTTGCTCCCCCTCGAGTACTTGCAACTTCTCCATGAGAGCGGAGATGGGTTCGTCCAAAACATTTTCCGGTACAACCATTCTATTGGCATCAGTCTTCACACCAGAGAGAAAACTTGCGATAATTCCGCGTTGCCGGAGCACCCGTGCATGAATGTCTTCGACTACTCTCCAACCATGGCGTTTACGGGTCGAACTGGTCACGGCCGACGGATCGTGGCTGAAGGCATCGAGTAACTCCATCGGGAGACTATGATACGCAATACCAAGCGACGGCATCACGTTTGAACAAACGAGCTCATACTCTCGGATATCGACTGCAACTCGCTGCATTCGATGACGAAGCCTATGATTGTTATTCTTTAATTCTTCCAATGTCCTTGAGCAAAGTAAGGCAATAACCATAAAAAATTACGAAACACGCACCTCAATTTAATCTGGTATTCCCTTTCAAGTCGATCTTCATCGTCAAACTCGACCTTGGATTCCGGCAGCATGAGGCGAACGTTTGGCGTGAGGGGCAGAGAAGTGCTACGATACGAACGCTTGCGCTGGATAGATATAGGTTGAAAGACGGTGCCGTCCAGATGGTCACCCTCGGGAAGCACGACAGTCTCTTGCACAGGATGGCTTGGCAAAGTTGAGGCTGCGACAGAATCAGCTGGGAGAGGATCCATGTCGCTCAAAACATCGATTTCTGCAACCAATTCCTGTGGTGATCGCAGCTCGCTTAAATTGGCTGAATCCTTCCGCCTGCTTCTTTTTTTAAGAGGTCTACTCAGCGTGGAATCATTTTGGTCTTCAGACTGCGAACCAATTAGTGAGGAGGAACCCTCTTCACTCTCTGCAGGGTTTCGGCGAAAACGGTGGGCAAAGTCTGGAAAGTTGAAACGACTACTTGTCGGTGACAACCCGCCAGAAAGATTACGGTGATGATATGGCGAACGGGAGCCCGAATCGAAGAAAGTAGGGATGGAATGTCGCCACCCTCGTGCCTTTTCTTCGTTGCGCGTTTGGAAGTTACCAAGGGAGTCACGAGAGTTTGTGCCAGGAGGTCCAAAGGATATATGACCATCCGACGAACGTGCTCGCCCCAGGGAATTTCCTGGCGAAGAATCTAATGGAGGAGTTGAGACTCGTCTTGGTGGAGATTTGAGGCAGTACTGTGGCGGGGATGTTTCAAGTGACGAGGATGCAGGGGGTGACTGTGATAGAGGCTTAGATGAAGTAACAACTTTCTTAGACTTCATGTACTCTTCTACGACGAGTGCGGACACGTGCCACTGTGATCGCCGTTTTCCACGACGGTCAAGCAGGTGCTTCAACCATGTCAGGGGTTCGGCACTCTCAAGCCATGCTCGTGTCTCTATGCCCAAAGCAGCATGCCAACGGGTTATTTGAGCAAGGCTCAGAGGATCCCCACTGGCCACAGAGGCATATAGGATATTGTATCGTCGCCCTAGCTGCTCGCTGACAATCGCTGCCTTGCGAACCGTCGGTGGTGATGCTTCAGCTCTGATCCTTGATATCCTGTCTAACCGTGGCATTAGAAAATATTCATCGCGAATATTTACGTCACGGACCAGCGAACAACGCTTCTTGTTTCTCAGTAATCGCTTTGTTAGGCTGCATTTTTTCTTTAGCCGTTCGTTTGCCTCTGGAAATAGACCAACGTCTGTCTAGTTTCTCGTCTTCGGATTGGGAACCTGTCCAATCTAAGGTCGCACCACCATTGGAGGAGAGGGGGACAGGATGAAGTGGCACGGATCGAGTTGACGGGCTGAAGTCGACCTCAGATGGTAAGTTGCCGACTTGCAGATGTTGAGAAGGTGAATGCGTGGGAGGTGGAGCTGTGGAAGTAGATGCGTATGGCGTGCTCGTGTGCACGGGTGTGTCATTCGAGCCTAGCACTTCATAAGACATTGTATGTGGTTGCTGCGACATTCGTTCACGTCTCCGCGATTGAAGGTGCAAAGCGCGCTGGACGTCTTGTAATATGTTTGGATCTGGGTGAGTTAAAGCCGCTTAGGGAAAGTTTGTACCAGACTGTACTATTTACTTGCCCTCGTGAGCTGGCCACGAGTTCAGCGGCTATAGAGAGAATGCAACAGAGAACCCACAAAGATCATATTCGTCCGAGAATGCACTCGGTTCGAAGTCAGACAAAATTGGGTCGACTTTGAGCGGCGAGAGGGCAGTACTCTGTGCATGGCTTGCTAGGCTCTTCTTACGAGGTCCATGGTGCCGCGGTGGAATGCTCTTGGATATTTTGCTACCAGAAACTAGGGGATCGGGCCTCAACGAGTAAACATGCTGCCTTCCTTCAGTCAAATCCATGGTGGCCCTGCTGTCCGACTTGGACTGCAACATGGGTTGTGTAGGTGAAGTAAAGCTGACTGAAGACGACCTTGAGGAATCGCCATGTGTACGCGTGGCGAGGAAACGATCCGGGAAACGTATACGAACAGGATATGTTTGAGAGGATGCCGGTGGAATGTTGGAGGAGGGCAATTCTTCCATTCGACCTGGGCGGCAGGTAAGGAGAACCAGGCGCCTTTTCCCACGGTTAATGCATTTCATTATATACAAAACAAATCTATGTATGTTGAAACGGGAATGCACACTCGGGATGAAGATTATCGTCGTCGTGTAATCGCGAATACTCGAAGGCGTTGATGAGCCACTGAAGTAATGAGAAGTGACTCGGATGTCCGAAAAACGAAATCCTCTCTTTGAAAGCTAACAGAATCGAGCGAGAAGCACCTGCAACTGGCGTGTCTCATCTCGTTGAGTTGGTGGTCTAATAAATGCCAGATAAGCACTTGTTCATTCCATACTCTAATGTGACGACCTGCATTCGTTTGCGGAAGCATTCAGAGTACGTGACAGACTGGAGGATAAGCGTCGTTCTTGTTCTTGTTGAGTTGCAGCACACCCAGATTGATAATATGCTCCTTCACCCACGTCCTCACGTTCTATCTGGGACGTCCAATGTGAATACCTGTTTGCGTGCCACAACCATGGAGAGCCTTACCCATACCCGCCACTACCACTGTCCCTTGCATACCATGCGACACCACAGTCTTAATAATCAAAACGTCGTCGCCTTTGCTTAGTTTTGCTTTTCTTGTCAACTCAACTTTCTCCTTGATAATAGTATCCGCAGGTGTATCAGTGGGGGTGCCAGGGGCGGCACCGAGCTCAGGATGACGTGAAGTGGGTACAGTGATGTTGAATAATGCATTACTTTTTCTCTTTACACCAGGCCCATGTGGCGTGTCTCCATGCATATGGGCTCAAAGAATATCCATCGTGAAAGGAAGTCGTAAAAGGAAAAATGACACATGGAAATAACTTGCCACCTACCATTTGTTTGAATACAGGGTTACTACCGCGTGTGGTCCAAAATTCGCAGTTGACTGCCGAGAAACCTAGGCGATTTTGGGACATTGGGAGCATAGACAAGGACAAGACTACAGTTGACCAATGCTCATGGATGTCACTAACAGAACGCAAATGCCAATCTAGTTTCATCGGGGCATGGGTCTTGCAGGCCGCGCTCTTCGTTTCATAAGGACATGTCCAAACATCGCAGCTGTGAAAGCCGACAGAGAATACCTATTAACATCGAATCAGGCACACACATGGAAATAGTACATCCACATACCAAGTAATCACGTACGACAGATGGGAGTTACGCACGTCGACAGTAACCGAGCGTCCAACTGGTATTCCTTTACTAATGCAAGAAGCCGCGTTACCCGCGTGACCATCTGCAAAGATGGGCTCAGGACCACCCAATCAACGTTACGTATCAACTCACCAAATATTTGTTCAATGAAAACGGGTTGGACGCCAGCAGATTCCCCTCCTGCTGACTCGGCCATAGAATTGACATCTGCCCAGTACCACTTACCCTCGGCAGGCAGGTTGTTTGGAGTAAATGAATTACGTTTATGGGACGTTCGAAGCATGCCTAGGACCTGGACTTCGCCTTCCTCATCGCATGCACGGTGATCAGCAAAATCCTTGCTAATGAAGCCACGGTCTACTAGGACAGTAGATCCATCTGTCCTCAACAAGGGAGTGATGACATGGTAGCCATGGACACCATCGCGGACACGGGGACCAAGTAACATCGTATGTTCATTGTCCCAGCGGCCCCGAAGCAAGACTCGACGGAAGGCAAATTCTGGTATCACAGATACACTAGAAATGACAGCGATTAAGGTCCCGCAGGCCAAGAGGAGATGCACTCGCACTTTATTCGTTTTGGAAGCAGAATAGGGTCGCGCTGAAGCTTTTCTTCTAACTCGTCAATTAAACTGATCTTCCACTGAAGGCGTTGTAGTTGCCATGTTCCCAATGCAAATGTAAAAACTGGGATGAATCCCAATAGTAAGATTGTTGGGCTTGACCAGGACGTTTTCCTCGCAGCATAGTTCGGTGATGCAGTTCCCAAAGACTCGTCAGAATGAAGTCGACGGTGTGTCCGGCGGCGCTGGGTCAACCTGAGCGTTGGAAATACACCCTTGGAGAGTCTGCTACAGGATAATGAGAACTTGAACATTGCTGGGGCACCTGGAGATGATGGTAGTCCAGGTTCAGCTTTAATTCCCACGGGGTAGTGTCTTGCAAGCGGTAATGGCGTTGGTAACAATCACTACTACTGCGCCTTCCTCCACGTCTGCTCTCAACTTCTGACTACTAGATATTCGAACGGCATGCAAGTAGCATCTAAAAGCACCTTTTCAGGCCAGCTGACTTCACTGCTGCAGGTCCTACCGAAAGCGACCTGGGTTTGACATTGATGGTGGTGACGACGTACATTATCCCACCCGCCCAGTTGACAAAGACAAGGCTGAGCAAGAACTGGTGATCAATATTAAGAAGGCTACCAGTCCAGATGAGACCGCCCCAAAGCAGAAACACGTCCGGAGTATGTTTATGGCTTGTTTTGCTCCCATCTTCCAGTCTAACGTAGTTACAGAATGTATCGTATACACATGGGATTACCATAGCTCAATATCTTTCTGGAGCGGCCTACGCGTTCAGCCCATATTATCTGATGAAGTGCAGACATTCAAGGCTCTAATCACTGTTCATAAGGTCCTTCAAGAAGGTCACCCTAATGTGCGCGTCCGACTTGAAACATACGGATATTCGTCACCGCTCATTTTTAGACATAGACCATCAAGGAGGCTCACGGACAGACGGGATGGCTAGAGACTTGTGCTCGTACGGTTGCCACTGATGGCCAGCGGGGTTGGTTCCTTTACGCGTCTCGCACCACAGTGATTTTAAAGTGACGCTAGGGTATGGATCTTTAATCCGTACATACGTCCAATTCGTTCTTGCAAAGCTTCGCTTCCATCGCCTCCGCCCTGAATTTAATGGCCTGTTTGAGTATGAAGAGTATATCTCCCTGAAGGGCATCGATGACCCTAATGAAGGGTAAGGAACAAGAACTGATGGACTCTTTAATTTCTTAAAGAACCACAGATACGAAACTATCAATGATCTTATGGGTTTACAAGATCAGATTGAATCTTTCCAAAGAATGGTCTTTGCACACTTCGGGCATTCAAACAACAATGAATGCCGAATTTCATCCCTGGTTCCACTTGTCAAGGAGAGCTGGGGCATCTACAGATTTATAACAAGTATGCTGCGGGCCCTCTACCGACGTAAGGTTCTGGTTACCTTGCAATACATTTTTTGATTTACCTGAACAGGAACGAATGATCATGAGGCATTGGAGCCATTGCGCGAACGTTTCAACGCACAACACTATAACTTGCGCAAATTTTATTACGAATGCTCCAACCTCAAGTACCTGACAGGTCTCATAAATGTTCCGAAACTTGGCCAGGTCAGAATACTTCAACATTGTTCCGTAGCGAATCTCATAAAACCACTCGATTTTCTAGGAACCGCCCAATCTTTTTGAATCCGGAGATGCTCCGGATCTCCCTGCACGACCCAAGTCTACGGCAACACCGGCCCCTCCCCCTGCACCCTCTCCAGATTCTGCAGCTGTCAGCGAGCAAGCGCGAATGCTTAAGGAATATGAAGACCAACAAGCTGCATTGCGCGCCCAACGAGAAGCTGAAGAACGACAAAGACTGGAGCGTGAATCTCAACAACAACGCGAATTTGAACAGCGCCAACGTGAACAAGCCGAGCGGGAGCGTCTAGCACAAGAGCAACTTCTGCAGCAGCAAATGATGCAATACAACAATCAAGCAGCCCAACAGGCGAGTGATTATCAAAGGGAATTGCTCGCCATGAGGGGCCAGTATGAGAGGGACCAACTCCTACTTGAGCAGTACGACCACGTAAGAATTTTCTATCTTGTTATTCTTGTTAGCTTTCGTGGCCTCCTTATGACTCGAATATAGCGTGTTAAGGCGTTGGAAAGCGAGTTGGCTGCGAGCACTGCAAACATTAGTGCGCAAATGGCCTCCAAAGACGAGTTGATCAAGCAGTTGCAAGACCAGGTCACACTGTGGCGGAACAAATATGAAGCATTGGCTAAGCTTTACAGCCAACTTAGAACGGAACACCTGGATATGCTTGCGAAATTCAAACAGATGCAACTTAAGGCGAATTCTGCTCAAGAAGCGGTCGATCGCATGGAACGGATGGAACGAGACTTGAAGACGAAGAACTTGGAGCTTGCGGATATGATTCGCGAGCGTGACCGGGCTCGCTTTGATGTTGATCGACAAAAGTCATCACACAAGGATGAACTTGAGCGCTTGCGTCGAGAACTTAGTTTCGCCAACGAACGAGCGGAAGATGCTGCGCGATCAAAAAGCTCTGAAGTATCCAGCGTTCTTGGCAAGTATAACCGTCAACTGAACGAATTGGAAGACTCCTTAAGGGTAATAGTCCCCTTCTACGATACCACAAAATGTTGACGAGTTGGCAGGCGAAACAACTTCAAATCGACGATTTATTAGTCAAACTCGACAATGCTTCCGGCGACCTGGAACGCTTACGTGAGGAGAAGGATCAAGAAATTATGATTCTTCAAGAAGGTATGGATAGTACTATTCAGCAATTGTCGGAGGCACAGCAGGTAACATGTTATGTGGTGTGTCAGGTGTTTGAATTGACATTTTTCACAGAACCAAGGTATCTCCGAGGAGGCCACCAATGCTCAGATCGATACCCTTATCCTGGACAACCGCAAGAAGCTGAACCAAATCATTGGTGCGTTCTACCAATCAACATACACATAATATTTACTTTGTCATTATGTAGACTCGATTTTGCAGGCTTGCGTGCAGAAGGTCGATGATGCAATTTACGAGCTCGAATCTCCTTCCCAGGCAGGCAACATCAACTCAACACCGGAATACACCTTGTCCATGATTGAAAAGGCAGTCAACAATGCCACGGACTTTGCTACCATTTTCAACCTTCATCTCGGAGGAGATGTTGGCGGCGACTACGTTGATGTAATCAAGGGCGCGAACGAGTTCGCTCAAGTTCTATCCGATGTTTTGATTAACACCAAGGGGATCACCCGACTTGCCAATGACGACGATGCTTCCGACAAGATAGTGTCCGTCGCCAAGACAACTGGCGATGTTGGACTACGATTCTTCCTCAACTTGCAGTCATATAAGCTTGACCTCCTGCAGCCCCCACAACGAAAGGAAGTCGCCATGCGCAACAATAGCGAGGCAAGAATGGCTCTTACCCGCTTGTCGGAGATCGTCGATGCAATGGTTCCAAAAGGCTCGAAAAGTGGGGCTCTTGCAAAGGCCAACGGGGATATCGGAGACATCGTTGAACAAGAGATGCTCAACGCAGCCCAGGCTATCGAGGCAGCAACTCAGAGATTACAAGAGCTCATGTCACGTCCCCGCGATGCGTCGCGGTTCAGTGCTGTAGATTTACAAGTCCATGACTCCATTCTTTCGGCAGCAATGGCGATTACGAA
>JBBPMM010000575.1:0-18208 GCA_038090335.1 Solioccasus polychromus
GACAGCATCCTCGGAGTCCCTGGAAAAATTGTTGGGGAGACTGGCTTTAAGCTCTGACTTAGACATTCTTTTGGTCTCTGCTTGTCAGGCTCGTTCTTCTTCTTCTTTCCTTATTCGAGCGCTTTCTTTGGCTACTTGTCAGCGGAATTCCTCTCTTTCCACTTCCTCTCTAAGGTGTTCTTGTTGCTCCCTTTCAAGCCTGTCGATGTACACTTGATCGAGTTCATGGACGGGGTCTGGATCCACTTTGATTTCTGTTTCTGACTCAGAGTCTGAGTCAGTGATACTGGGGGTATAATCTGGATTGGCTGCATTGCGAGAGGGTCCTTCAGCAAATGGGGAGGGAAAGATATTGGCATATGGGGTGGAGTGGGTTTTCTTCTTCTTCTTCTTATAAGCGGTGGGGTATGCTGGTCCTCTGGGGGGTACTATGGTGGAGAGGGTGTGACCCTGCTAGGTAGAGGGTCGATGGGGAGGGCAGCTAGTTCTTTTGTTACGCTAGGGCTTAGCAACCTAGCTAGTAATAAAGATGATAGAACCTAAAATGGAGCTGGTGGTGACGATGAGGCCAGATGCTGATGATGATGACAACTAGGACTACTGTCCCTTCTTGGATGAATCCCCAATAGATGGCAAGATCTTGTTGAGCAAGTTGAAGCACTAGGACGAAGATGTTTAGAGGCAGGTTGGTAGAGAAGTCTCACCCTGAGGGTGGCTTTGCTGGGTTACTAAGCTTTTGAATGCATAGAACTAGCTACTGTACATGGAGAAGTGTTGGGGTATTTTATAGGTAGGGAAAAGTGCACAGACCATGCACAGGAAAGGAAGTTATTCTAGAATGTTCTGGAGTATACTATGAAAGGAAGAGCACAGCTCTGGTGCTGTGAGGAAAAAAGGGGCATATGACTAAGTGAAAGAAATAGGGGTCCATGGTGACACGTAACACCGGCCACCAATAGTCGTGAGCAACAAGGGCAGTAGTATGGAAAATACCACCATGGCCACTGGCAAAGGATGAATGCATGGAGGAAATGACATTGTGGCATTGGGGTTCAGGAATATAAAGATGACCTTTGTAATAGAGGTGCCCATTATCAAAGGTCCAATCTCGGAGGGAAGTGCATGGAAGAAGTGGGGAACCCTCAGCACAATTTTCAATAGCAGTAAGAATGAAGGGGTCAGAGGCAGAGGATTGGGAGACTTTCTTGGCAAGGGCTAAGTCAATAGCGTGAATAAAGGTGGAGTCCGGGAGGAGAGTAACTGCCTGATTATCGTCTGCAGTATCAACAGCATCTTTGTGAGATAGGGCATCGGTGGGACCCATGGAGGTACCAGGTACATGGGTGAAAATGAGATCAAAATCTTGTAGGAAAAGGAGCCACCACGCTTGTCATCAGGAGAGCTTGCAAGGTTCGTGGAAATATGACAAATTTTTATGGTCAGTGAGAATAGTGACTGGATGAGAGGTGCCCTGAAGATAATGATGCCATTCATAGAGAGCGTGGATGATGGTGAGAAGTTCTTGATTGTAGATGTCATAATTCCATTCTGCGGGGTTAAGAGTTTTAGACAAGTAGGCGCAGGAATGGAGATCGCCATTGGTATCCTTTTTCATGAGAACGCCTCTGGTGGCGATGAGGGAGGCATCTGTCATAACAAAGAAGGGAAGAGTGGTGTCGGGAAGTCAAAGGACAGGGGTGGACATGAAGATTTGTTGAAGGCTATGGAAGGCATATTCATGTTTGGGTTCCCAAGACCAGGGAACAGACTTTTTTGTCAATTCGATGAGAGGTTGCACAATAGTAGAGAAGTTAGCGATGAACTTTTGGTAGAAATTGCAGAACCCCAAGAAAGAGCGGACTGCTTTCATGGTCTGTGGTGGTTTCCACTTCTGAATCGCCTTCAATTTTGTTGGGTCCATGGACGCTTGATGGTGCCCAATGACCATACCAAGATACTTGACTTCCTCGATGTCGAAGGAACACTTTGAGATCTTCAACAATAAGTGAAGATCCTTTAATCATTGGAGGACCCATTTAGTCTGAAGAGTGTGTTCCATGGGGTCAGAAGAATGAATAAGAATGTCATCCATATAGATAACAACCCAGCCTTCCGAGATGAGATCCTGAAATCTGTCATTCATGAATGCTTGAAAGGTGGCGGGGGAGTTACACAACCCAAAAAACATCACTGTTGGTTCAAAAAGTCCGAAAGGAGTGATGAAGGCTGCTTTCCACTGATCCTTGGGCTTGATGAGGACATTATTGTAGCCCCATCAGACGTTGAACTTGGTGAAGATGGTCAAATCTTTGAGTTTATCCAGGAGATCCGAAATAAGAGGGAGTGGGTATGCATTTTTGACTGTATGGAAATTAAGGTAGCAGTAATCCTGGCATGGTTGGAGAGAACCATCCTTCTTGGGTACAAAGAAGAACAGTGACGCTTGCAGGGACTTTGAGGGAACGATTCTGCCTGTTCGTAGGTGTTCATCTACAAACTCTTTGCATGCCTGCATCTCCTTAGGATTCAGTGGATAGACTTTGGCCACTTTGGGAATAAAGGATTTGTTGAGGTCGATCCCATGATTGAAAGGTCAAGACGGAGGTAGGAGATCATGGGTTCTTTCCTCGAAAATGGAGGTGAATTCTGTGTACTCTGGCAGAAGGATTTTTTCCTGCTTAGGGGCGGCGATGGCAACTTCAGTAGAGATGGTAGTCTTTCGAAGAGATTCAACCAGATAACGTTGCTCTAGAGCTTCTCCTTCCGCATTCTCCTATTTCCAAAGTTCCGGGATCCGGACAGTCCATGTTTTCCAGTCAATGGAGGGGTTTACCTTGGTCAACCAGGGAATACCAAGGATGGCACGATCTTCCCCACAATTGAGGACAAGGAACCATATTACATCTTCCCTTCCTGCCACATTTATGACTAAATGTGTCTCCTTATGTATGAATCCCCCTTTATTGGAAGTTCCGTTGATGTTAGATGCTCTGATGGGATTTGGTAGTCGCCGAGTGGGAAACTGATACTTGGCGATGGTGATTGGGTCGATGAAGTTCTCAATAGCTCCTGAGTCAAGTAGGGCCTTAATTTCAGCAGTTTTTGTTCTGTGAGATAGAGAAATGGAAAGGCACATAGATTTTTCTTTCTTACTGGTACAGAGTACAGGTGTGGAACATTCAGGAGGAGAGGACGCTGAAGCCTTCCTCCTTTCTAAAAACCCTGAATCAGTTCATCGACTGTTTGTCTAGCCACTCGTTTATCTCCTTCTGGCTTGAAGCATGCCTGAAGGACTTGTACGAGTTCCTTCTGATTGACCTTTTGTCCTTCGAGGATTTTAACATAGTGGTCAAGCTCAGAGAGAGGAGGAGGATCTGGGGCCTTGGGTGATTCTTCCACTTTAGAGACTGCCGCTTTAGATTGGTTGTGGAAAGGGTTGTTGGAACGGGGTGTTGAATGTACGCTATTGTAGCTAGCACTTCAATGGACTACATAAGCTTACCATAAGTAGTAATTACCATATTTGTATGTAGTTAAATATTCGAACTCCACAGCTGAGTTCTAATAGAGTCTTTAACCTCTACCACCATCATCTGTGAGCATCCTCCAGACAATAACCTTCTGTAAGTCAAGCAGGCTTTCCTCTTGCTGTAACAGTCCAGTCTGTTTCAACAGGTTATGAGCCCCACTAGAGCACTGTCTTGTGTTCATCGTCAGACAGAACCCTGACATGTAGCCTGGCTTGTCTCCCATGGCCTCGACTGTGTTAAACATGTCTTGATGCCTAAGGGAACTGCTCTATACTTGATGGTGGAACTCTGTTCATACAGAACACTGTAAAAAGCTGTTCATGCTGAACGTTTCCATCTTGGAGGATGAAACTATGTCAGTATGATCAAAAGCTGACTTCATCATTTTTAGATCTATCAACAATGTCTTCTTCCAAGAACTCCTCTTCCTCCAACTCCGCTTCCACCATCAGAACCTTCAACGGCTCCAACTGGACCACCTGGTGGCCCAAGATGGAAGCTTATATTTGGAGCATTGGCCATGCTTGGGTCCTGGACGAAACTCTTCCTGCCCCCGCAGATGCAGACCATCCTACCCCTGAGGAACTCCATGACCAATGGGAATGGAAGAAGTCCAATGGCATCATAAGAGGCAGCATCCTTCTAGCCTTGACTGACGCCCTTTGAACCAAGTTCAACCCTTTCACCGAAGTGGCAGAACTCGTTGAGGCTCTCAAGACTGAATACGATACCACCTCCATTGCTGGCACCTACTCCATTTTTAAGGAACTCCTCGACCTTTGCATCCCCAATGACCGTCACCCTGAGCCCACCTTGGCAAAGGTGGAAACTCTCTTTACCTGGCTGCACTTAGCCAACTACTGTATTCCTGACAAAGTCCAGGGCATGATGCTCTTGGCCATGCTACCATTGACTTACAACATCATAGGCCAGATGCTTGCCCAAGGCAAAGATGACCCTTCGGTGATCTCTATCTCCAAGGCAGTAGTCCTAGCCTGGGAACAACATCAGATGAAAGGAAAAGGCAAGGAAAAGCAGTCCAATGGGCAGCAGGCCCACCGCATCAGCGCTGTCAAGCACAAGGGGGACAACCCCAACTTCCAGAAGCAGCAGAAGCCCCAGCAGCAGCAGCAACAGCAGCAGCAGCAGGAAGGTGACAGCACCAAAGGAAAGAAGAAGACCCATTGTGGAAAGAAGAAGAATGGTGAGCAGGCCCAGATCGCCTCCGCTGCCTTCGTGCACCCAACGACGGTGATCCTGTCCACCTGTGTCCTGGCCTTCGACCCCCGCACCTCCTCCCATGTCCCCGCTTCGCTCTACCAAGGGCAACAAGGTCTGCCCGCCAATACTTGCATCGTGCAGGCATTCTCCCTTGCTGACAGGCTTGGGATCCAGCCCTCAGTGGAAACAATCCGCCACCTAGATGCCGTCGCCTCCTCCTCTAACCAGGTGGAAACTGACGATGAAATGCCTCGTCCCCCTCCCTGCAAGCATTCGTGTCAATCCTGCCACAAGGGATCATGCCACCACCGCAAAGCAGATGGGACTCCAAGGATATCATCAGCATTTATGGCTCAGAGGAGGAACTTGGGGTAGATGCAGAAATTGCCACTGCTGCTGGCCTCAACTATGACATGGACTCAGTCCATATTACAAGGTATGCAGTCTCTCCACCACACACAAGCAGACACTTACCTACTTTTGATGCGATGTTTCCTGCATCTGCTCAAGTAGTTAAATGCAAAGATGTACCTGCATGTCATATACCCACTGTGATGCCATTACTGGCTCCAGCAATACAACGGACTTGTGCTTGCTCATCTCAGTCTGATCATCATAAGTGTGAGTGTGAAAAAGACCTGTGGATCCTTGATTCAGGTGCTTCAATGCACTTCACCCCTCATTGAGATGACTTCATGGAATACAAAGAGCTGAAAGGAAATGACCATATACCAGTTCAAACCACAGCTCATGCTGTCTTCGTAGTCGGCATCAGTCATGTCTTAGTAAGATGGAAAGACCACACCGGAGCATTTCACCTACTTGATTTGCATGAAGTTGGTCACATCCCTAACTCTGGAGTATGTCTAGTATGTCTAGGTGTTCTTTTGCTTCATGGAGCACGAGTAAAGGGAAGCGCAAAAAGCCTCGAAGTACAATATGGTGATGGTTCACCCTTAGCTGTGTTCACCCCTGGACGCATTGCTAGATCCATCTATACTCTTGTCACAGAACCACTTAATGCACACCCTCGTCTCCTAGTGACAAATACAAAGATCACATATGACACCCTCCATTGCCACCTTGGACACCCCTCCAAAGAAGTTCTCTGTCATGCAAAGAAGCATGTTAAAAATATGCCTGAAATAGAGATCCCAACAAGTGATCCTATTTGCCCAGGTTGCACCCTAGGCAAACTTCCCAATAGGAGTTTTCCTCCTACTGAGCGTCGTGCTACCAGCACATTTGAATTGATTCACTCAGACATAAAGTCCTTTCCCATTGAGTCATACCAACGATTCAAATATATCATCACCTTCCTCGATGATTACACGTCCATGGCTTGGGTCGTATGCATCAGAACTAAGGATGCAGCCTTGAGTTCTACTTGGCACTTCCTGAAAATGGTGTCAACACAATTTAATGCCAAAGTCAAAGGATGGATGTCTGATGCAGGGGGAGAATACAAGTCCAAAGCATTCGATGACATGCTCAAGGGGGAGGGCATTGCGATATATCAAAGTGCCCCTCACACTCCTCAACAAAATGGACATGCTGAAAGGCTCATGTGGACATTAATGGATAAGTCAGAAGCCATGTGGCACTTTGCCTGCATCCCTGACAGCTGGTGGCAATTCTCAATTGTTCACGCAATACATCTGTACAACAGAACCCCCCTAAGATGTCTTAACTGGCGCACACCATATGAGCTATTGCATGGCCAGCAACCAGACATAGCCCATCTTTGAGTGTTTGGGTGTGCTGCTTATGTGCACCTCCCTGAAGATGTGTGGGCAAATAAAATGGCCCCTAAGTCTGAACCCATGGTGTACCTAGGTGTTGCACCATCCAACAGTGCAAATTTCCTATTCATGCACACCACCAACGCCCTCTTCCATTCTGCTCATGCCATCTTCGATGAAGAGCGTTTCCCCAAGTGCGATAAAAAGCACTCTCACCCTAAAGCACAACCAGTGCCAGAATCTGATGATCGTGAGGAGCTACCCATGCCACCACAGATCTTAGATGATTTCAACCACCACCCTCATCGACCACCCCCTTGGAGCCCCACTCCTCCGTCTCTTCCTCACACTCCCTCGCCTTGCCCAGCAGAACCAGTGCAGCAGCCTCCTCCTCCTCCAAGGAAACAAAGGCCTGCTGGTCCCCCTGCTGTTCCTCCTGCTCCCAGACGTTCCACTAGAGAACGCTGAGTGCCTATTCAGCCCAGCAATGTGTATGGTGACGACTGACACCCGGTTGAGCAAGTGAAGGAAATAGAGCACACATCACGCTGGCGTGACATCGTCACTGATGAACCTGGTCCCTCTATGCCAGGCAATCTTCCCAGCACACCTGCTCAAAATCCCAACCCTCCGTCTCCCTCTCCTAGTGAAGAGGATGTTGACCGGCTATGCCGTGAAGGGGGAGCTGGATTGGCAGCATTCTTGATGTCAAAGGCAATCTCTGTGGAAAACAAACCACACCGCGAATGGACATACAGGGACATACTACAACTCCCATCTGCAGAACAGGAGGAGTGGATTAAAGCCTGTCGCGAAAAGCTTGACATGCTCCGGAAGTGTAAAGTCTATGAACTAGTCGACCCCCCTAAAGGATGCAAAGTCATAGGGAATCGCTGGGTCTTTGATGTTAAGCCCAACACAGGCCGAAAACATGCATGCCTTGTTGCTAAAGGATTCTCCCAGGTTGAGGGAATTGATTTTGACCAAATATTCTCACTGGTAGTAAGGTTTGAGACAGTGCGACTCATGTTAGCACTTGCCGCCTTGGAAAACTGGTACATTGAATCACTCGATGTTCGGAGTGCCTACCTTTATGGAAGGCTTAAAGAAGAGATCTTCATGAAACAACCTGAAGGCTTCATCATTAAAGGAAAGGAGCACAAAGTATTCTGCCTCATTGGCACACTCTATGGCCTTAAACAAGCTGGATTAGCCTGGTGGGAGACTCTCAATGAGTCCATGAAAGACCTTGGCTTCGAACAATTGAAATCAGATGCTGGTTTATTCCGCTACCACAAAAAAGGAACCTCCATTGTAGTTGCCGTCGTCTATGTTGACGATGCCCTATTTTGTGGTCCAACAAAAGCAATTGTTGATGAGGTCAAAAAGGCATTTATGAACAAGTGGGAATGCAGAGACTTAGGCCCTGCTGAAGAATTCCTCCACATGAGAATTCGAAGAGAAGGCAGCAAGATCCTAGTGGATCAATGTGCCTACCTCAATAAAATCATTGAGAGATTTGGACTTCAGAATGCCA
Source organism: Solioccasus polychromus (assembly GCA_038090335.1). NCBI lineage: Eukaryota > Fungi > Basidiomycota > Agaricomycetes > Boletales > Boletaceae > Solioccasus > Solioccasus polychromus. Next base: position 8,031 of record JBBPMM010000575.1, read on the forward strand.
AGATCACACCCACTCCTTTACCTCAGGGTTACTACCCTATCACATATGCTGGAGTTGTTGACCCAGGAATTCAGAGTCACTTCCAACAAGTGATTGGATCCCTCCTTTACATCACACTAGGCACTCATCCTGACATTGCTTATGCTGTGATTGCCTTGTCTAAGCACTCGGCCAAACCCTGTCAAGAACATCTTGATAAGGCATTATACATATGCTGATATCTACTTGGGACATGTCATTACTCCCTTGTATATGATGGTTCAAGTCAGGCAGGCCTAATAGCCTTCTCAGACTTGGACTGGGGTTCAGATCCTAACACATGCCGATCCCAGATTGGTTGGTTTATCAAGTTAGCAAATGGGATATTCAGCTGGAAATCGCACCTGCAAGACAGTGTTGCATATTCATCCACGAAGCAGAATATGTGTCCCTATCAGATTGCTCAAACCAGATCATGTGGTTGCGACAACTACTTGAAGAACTTGGATACCAGTTGGCCCCTATCCCACTATGTGGAGATAACCAGGGATCTATATTTATGGCCTCCAATCCTGTCACTGAACGAAGATCCAAACACATTGAGATCAAGTGGCATGGAATCAGAGAACATATAGAGAAAAAGTGCATTGAGCTATTCTTCATTGAAGGCCAATATAACCCTGCAGACATGTTCACTAAGAACCTTGGCCATGTCAAGTTTGCCGAACTTCGTTCCCAACTTGGGCTAGTCTTCTATAAAGACTGATTAAGCACACATTTGCTTATGTGCTTATATGATGCACTTAGCAAGGGGGAGTGTTGAATGTATGCTATTGTAGCTAGCACTTCAATGGACTACATAAGCTTACCAAAGTAGTAATTACCATATTTGTATGTAGTTAAATATTCAAACTCCACAGCTGAGTTCTAATAGAGTCTTTAACCTCTACCACCATCATCTGTGAGTGTCCTCCAGACAATAACCTTCTGTAAGTCAAGCAGGCTTTCCTCTTGCTGTAACAGTCCAGTCTGTTTCAACACAGGGTTCCGATGGGGTTCCTTCCTTCTTTCCATCATGAGGACGGTTCTGGGTGGAGCATCCCTTTTTGTGACAAATGAAGCAATGCCCTTCCCTGATATGACGTGCTTGCTCCACCAGAGATAGTTGAACTGCGTCGACTTCCATGGCATTAAGGTCTTTCTTTTTGGAGAAGTTATGCCACCCTAAGCCCTTCCTCATGTCCTTGATGTGCTCCTGTTGCACATTGAACTTGCTTGCTTGCTCCATCCATCCTTGAAGCATAGTTGGGACGGTACCCATGGAAAGGATGTTGGTGGTGATCTTTTCATCCAGTCCTCGTCTGAAATATTTGATGAGGGCCTCTTCATCAGTAAGCCCAGTCTGGGCAGTGGCAAGGGAAAAGTCAGTGATATACTTGGCAAAGCCATCCTTGTCCTTGGTATTCTGGGTGAGGTTGTGGATGGTTCGCCTTGCCTTACTAGTGGTGTCGTAAGGGAAAAAGGTCTTGGCAAACTCAAGAGCCATGATGGTGAACATTTTCTGGTCTTTAGGAACGTTCTGGTTTTCGAGTTTATAAAACCATCCTTCCGAGAATACTTTTCCTCAGCCCTTGCTCATCTTGTTGAGTGTTGTGAGGATCTTAGTGTTGTTGTCATAGAGATCCTCGTTCATGCTAAAGTACACCTTCATTGCGAGCATCCAGTGTACTGCATCCTCTGACTTGCCCAAGAAGTCATTTGGGAGTCCTGCCTTAAGCTCAGTGGCTTTGGCCATTGTGCACTCTTCTCATCTGCATTTGAGATACTCGGCTACTCATTGAGCCTCTTCTTCAGCTAATGCATGTCTCTGTTCCTGAGAAGCTTCTACTCTTCTCCTGATCTCTTCGTCGTTAAAACCTTTCTGCTTAAGGCTTTCTGCTAGGTGAGTATCAGCCTTGTTATCTAGCTCTTCTTCCCAATCAACATGCTGTTGTGGGTCTTGCTCCACTTCAATGTCAGTAGGATTAGGTAGAGACGTGGTGCGCTTGAGGGGAACGGAAGAAGAAGAAGCAAAGGGAATAGAGTATGGATTTAAGGATTTCTTCTTCTTCTGGTAGGGCGAAGGGTAGGATGGTCCTCGAGGTGGTGGAGTAATGGTGGGTGGGGGTGGTTGTCCACTGGATAGAGGATGACGGGAGGGAGCTAGTTCTTTTGTTATGCTGAGACTAGTAACTCAGCTAGTAACTGATGAAATACAGCCTGTGGAACAGACTGATCCTTCTACGCAGTGGGATGCCTAGAACAATAACGACCAAGATAGTGGTATCCCAATAGAGGGTATCATAGCATACCCAACCCCTCCCTTCAATGGAGGCGATGAAGACTAAGACCTTGAAGACTAATCCTTGGTGGTGGATATAGGCTTCTAGACAAGTAACTTGTAAGACCAGAATGATAGTAATCTTGCTCACCCAAGCGGCTTGCTGGTTACTAGGCTTGGATTGTGTAGAACTAGCTAAGGTACAAGGTAAAGACAATGAGCTACTTATAGGTAGGTGGGCCGTGCATGGACCAAGAAGGAAAAGGAAACTATCCAGAATGTTCTGGAGAATGATAACCATATCTAGGTACCCAGAGCCCCAGTTCTCTGAGGTAAAACAGAATAAAACGGAACATGTTGGAAACAATCAGAGAACAACAGAAAGAGATGGAAATAAATGGAATGCAAATGGCTAAGGAGGTAAAAACCGTAACAATCCCTCAGGATCAAAAGATGTTCCTTACCATGGCCACCAAATTCGCAAAGGCCTTCTTTCCCTTTGACATGGCCAGCAAGGCAAGAAGGACAATCTGCAATCTCTCCCAGAATACCAAAGACAAGGATGGCTTCACTAAATATATCACTGATTTCTCCCTTGCTGCCTCACAAATGGGTCTAACAGATGAGGAGGCCCTCATAGAGTATTTTGGACGAGGCCTGGATGAGAAGATTACCACCAATATCCTCTCTATGGCTATAGTCCCCACCATGCTCCAAGGATGGATGGAGCAAGTGAGTAAATTCAATGCTCAGCAGGAGCACATTAAGGATATGCACAAGGGTTTAGGGTGGCACAACTTCTCTGAGAAGAAAGACCCTAATGCCATGGAAGTAGATGTCATTCAGCTGTCCCCAGTCAAGAAAGCATGCCATATCAGAGAAGGGCAGTGCTTTATCTGTCATAAAAAAGGGTGCTCCACCAGGAATCACCCATGAGATGATAGGAAGAATGGGACAATGATGGGACTCCACTCCAACAACCTGCTTCAAATGAAAGCAGCCATGTCCAAAACCAAAGAAACCCTGAAGGTGCCTGAATCCCCTCCACCCTCTGATCTTGACTGCTACATCAAAGTCCTTGAAGGACGAAAGGTAGATCAGAAGGAGCTCATAAGAGTCCTCCAAGCCTGTTTCGAGGAAGAAGGAGGCGAACAAGTAGCCAAGCAAACCCTTGATGAAAAGATCCAGGGTTTTTAGGATGGAGGAAAGCTTCAGTGTCTTCTCCTCCAGAATGTTCCACTCCTGTACTTTATACTAATAAGAAAGAGAAATCTATTCATCTCCCCATTTCCCTTTTGCACAGAACTAAAATCGCTGAAACCAAGGCACTCTTGGACTCAGGAGCCACAGAAAACTTCATCGACCCTATCACCATCATGAAATACCAGTTCCCCACTCGACATCTCCCAACCCCTATCCAAGCCTCCAATGTGGATGGGACTTCCAATAAAGGAGGCTTCATATGGAGGGAGACCCATCTAGTCCTGAATGTCACCAGGCGAGAGGAGGTAACCCAGTTTCTAGTCCTCAATTGCAGAGAAGATCGAGCTATCCTGGGCATCCCATGGTTCACCAAGGTAAACCCCAAGATCGACTGGTGAACTCGCACCATCTCGATACCTGATATCTGGGAACAAGAGAATGCAGAAGGGGATGCTCTAGAACAACGATACCTGATCAAATCCCTCCGAAAAACCACCATAGCCATGGAAGCTGCCATCACAGCCCCAAAACAGGAGAAAACTCTCCCATCAGAATACCAAGAATTCTCCTCTGTGTTCAAAGAGAGAACCCATGACCTCCTCCCCCCTTCCCAACCCTTCGACCATGGAATCGATCTTGACAAATCATTCATCCCCAAAGTGGCTAAGGTATACCTGCTGAATCCTAAGGAACTAGAGGTGTGTAGGGAGTTTGTTGACGAACATCTGCGAACCAGGAGGATAGTGCCATCCAAATCCCCAGAAGCCTCACTGTTCTTCTTCGTACCCAAGAAGGATGGGTCTCTCTGACCGTGTCAGGACTATTGATATCTCAACTCCCACACAGTCAAGAATGCCTATCCCCTACCCCTCATCTTGGACCTTCTTGACAAACTTAAGGATTCCATGATTTTCACCAAGTTTGATGTCTGGTGGGGGTATAACAACATCCTCATCAAACCTGAGAATTGGTGGAAGGTGGCATTCATCACTCCATTTGGACTCTTTGAACCAATGGTCATGTTCTTCAGGCTTTGCAATTCTCCAGCCACCTTTCAAGCATTCATGAATGACAGATTCAGAGATCTCACCTCTGAAGGATGGGTCGTCATCTATATGGATGACATCCTCATCCACTCCTCATTCTCCAATGCCTTCGAGATCTTCACCTGTCTCTCAAAATCTCGAAGTGTTCCTTTGATGCCCCAGAAGTCAAGTACCTGGGTATGGTCATTGGGCATCACCAAGCCTCGATGGACCCAACGAAACTTAAGGCCATCCAGGAGTGGCAACCCCCCCAGACAGTCAAAGCAGTCCGATCTTACCTGGGATTTTGCAACTTTTACTGAAAGTTCATTGCAAATTTCTCCACCATTGCCCAACCCCTTATCGAACTAACCAAAAAGGCCACCCCTTGGTCATGGGGACCTCAACAGGAAGACACATTCCACACACTTCAAAAGATCTTCATGTCTGCCCCTGTCCTTCACCTCCCAGACACAACTCTCCCATTCTTCATCATGACCAATGCCTCCCTTGTTGCCACAGGTGGGATACTCATACAAAAGGATACCAATGGCAACCTACACCCCTGCACCTATCTGTCAAAAACCCTTTCCCCTGCCAAGCAAAACTACGACATTTATGATCGAGAACTCCTTGCCATCATTCACACCCTCTATGAATGGCATCACTACCTGCAAGGGACCTCCAATCTGGTTACCATCCTCACTGATCATAAAAACCTCTCCTACTTCTGCAAACCCTGCAAACTCTCCTGATGACAGGCTCAATGGCTCCTCTTCCTCCAGGACTTTGACCTCATTTTCACCCATACCCCCAGGTCATCTATGGGCCCCACTGATGCTCTATCCTGCCGCAACACTATTGATACTGCTGATGATAATCAAGCCATTACCCTCCTTCCCAACTCAGTCTTTGTCCAGGCCATCGACCTTGCCCTCACCAAGAAACTTGCCCAGTCCTCCCCCTCAGACCTGCTTATTATCACTGCCATCAAGAATTGCGCCAATGGATCCCCACTTCTTCTGCGCACTTCTCTTCAAGATTGGACCTTTGACCAGGGCAATCTTTACTTCAAGGGTCACCTGTACATCCCCAAACCTCTCTGCCATGACATTGTCTCCTCCATCCACTCTTCCTTTACTGGTGGTCACAGCAGCATTTTCCGTACCACCACCCTCATCGCCCATGACTACTGGTGGCCCAGGCTATCTACCTTTGTCTGCTGCTTCGTTACTGGCTGTGCCATATGCCAGCAGCACAAGGTTAACACCCACCCCACCATTCCCCCCATCACCCCTATCCCTTCTACCACCTCGTGCCCATTCAAACAGATTTCAGTGGACCTCATCACAGACCTTCCCCCGACTCACAGTTTCAACTCTATCATGGTTGTGGTTGACCAAGGCCTTACAAAGGGGGTAATTTTCTCCCCCTGCTTGAAAACCATCGATGCAGAGGGCATTGCCCAACTCTTCCTAGAAAAAGTTTTCCCTCACTTTGGTCTTCATTCCACTGTCATCTTGGACCAAGGACCTCAATTCATGTCTGCCTTCACCAGAGAATTGGCCCACCTCCTACAGTATGACATGTGCCTCTCTACTGCCTATCACCCTCAGACCGATGGGGAAACAGAACATGCAAACCAGTCTCTCAAAACCTACCTACGGATCTTCTCTGAAGGACGTCCAGACAAATGGGTAGACCTCCTCCCCCTGGCCAAGTTTTCCTACAATTCCAACGTTCATTCATCCACTCAGAAAACCCCTTTTTCTCTTATGCTAGGCTACAAACCTCGGGGATACCCCACCCTAGGAAAGATATTTATCCTGGCTCTGGAAAAACACCTTACCTTCCTCAATGAAGCATGGAAGGAAGCTCAAGCAGCTCATGAGAACTCTGCCCAGATCATGAAAGAACGGGTCTTTTCCAAATTTAAACCATGGAAAGTTGGAGATAAGGTTTGGCTGGAAACCCACAACCTACGATTCCATCACAACTCCAAGAAACTCCTCCCTCACCAAGAGGGACCCTTCGAAATCTCTAGAGTCATCTCTCCCATCACCTACAAACTCCGACTCCCACCTTTGTGGAAAATTCATGTCTTTCACACTTCCCTCTTATCACCCTATAGGGAAACTCTGGAACATGGCCCCAATTTCCTAAAACCTCCATCAGAAGAGATAGAAGGAGAGGAAGAATGGGAAGTCAAAGGTATCATCAATCACCATGGAACCTGAGGTCGGCGACAATATCTTGTCAAGTGGAAAGGATACTCTTTGGCTGAGAACACATGGAAACCTGAATCCAATCTAGGGAATGCCTCCGAGGCCTTAGCAGACTATAAAGCTTGACGAAAACTCTTGCTATCTTCGCTGAATGCCTCCCCACCTCCCTCTGCCACATCCTCTTTGGAACCATCCTCGCTGACCCTCACCCCCTCTTTGCTGTTGAACATGACCCACTTTGGGCCCAAGCAGACTCCCTCCAGGCGATGGTGCACCTCTACCATCAACTATACACCACTGACCTCCTTCTCCAACATTCGGGGGTGGGAAGAAACACCATCTTTTGTTACAGTTTTTCCCTGTTGTCCCTGTCCTCTTCCATTCCATTCCATCCCATCCCGATTCTTCCATTCCATTTCTTTCCATTCCATTTCCTTCCACTTTACCTTAGAGCACCGGAGCTCAGAGTTACCTATTACAACCTACATTCTCCAGAACATTCTAGATAGTTTCCTATTCCTCCCTTGGTTCATGCATCGTTCTCTCCCCTATAAATAGGATATTCTTGCTACCGTGTACCTTAGCTAGTTCTGTGCAATTCAAGCCTAGTAACCAGCAAGCCGCTCAGGTGAGCGAGACCATCATCATTTCCGTAATCCAAGTCACTTGCCTTGAAGCTTACATCCACTCTCGTGGAGTAGTTCACAGAGTTATCTTCTTTGTTGCATCCATCAATGGGCATGGACTAGTATGCGTCGATACCTGGGAGACGACCGTTCTTGTGGTAATCATCCTAGGGTTTGTTGAAACAGACTGGACTGTTACAGCAAGAGGAAAGCCTGCTTGACTTACAGAAGGTTATCGTCTGATTGCTCACAGATGATGGTGGTAGAGGTTAAAGACTCTCTTAGAACTCAGCTGTGGAGTTCAAATATTTAACTACATACAAATATGGTAATTACTACTTATAGTAAGCTTATGTAGTCCATTGAAGTGCTAGCTGTAATAGCGCACATTCAACAGGGTTACCAAGGGGAAGACATATTAGCATCTTCCATCATGTCTACTTCATCAAGTATAGAAGCTGAGTTACCAGGCTCAGTGTAACAAAAGAACTAGCTCTACTCATCGTCCTCTATCTAGCGGACAACTCCCCATCCACCATTACCCCACCACTGAAAGGACCCTCTTACCCTTCACCCTACCAGAAGAAGAAGAAACCCCTTAACCCCTACTCCATCCCCTTTGCCACATCTTCTTCTGTCCCACTGGAACGATCCACCTCCCTGCCAAACCCCCCACCCGAAGACATTGAAATAGAGCAAGACCCACAACAGGAAGTTGATTGGGAGCAAGAATTTGACGACACCACTGATCATCACTTAGCTGACAGCCTTTGCAGGAAAGGTTTTGACAATGAAGAAATCAGGAGAAGAGTAGAAGCTTCTCAGGAAGAGAGACATCTGAAAGCTGAAGAAGAGGCTCAACATGTAGCCAAATACTTTAAACGATGACGAAAAGAGAGAACGATGGCTAAAACCACCGAACTCAAGGCCAGACTTCCTGATGACTTCTCTGGGGAGTCCAAGGATGCAGTACATTGGATGCTCACCATGAAAGCATACTTCAACATGAACAGCAACCTCTACGATGACAATGCCAAGCTGCTCACTACTCTCAACAAGATGAGCAAAGGGTGAGGTAGAACCTTCTCTGAAGGATGGTTCTACAAGCTAGAGAACAAGGTGATCCCTCTTGATCAAAAGACGTTCCTTGCTATGGCCACCGAATTTGCAAAGACCTTCTTCCCTTTCAATATGGCCAGTAAGGCGAGAAGGACCATCTGAAACCTCTCCCAGAATATCAAAGATAAGGATGGCTTCACCAAGTATATTGCTGACTTCTCCCTCACTGCCTCGCAGACGGGTCTGACGGATGAAGAGGCCCTCATTGAGTATTTCAGACGAGGCCTAGATGAGAAGATTACTACCAACATCCTCTCCATGGCTATAGTCCCCACTACACTCCAAGGATGGATGAAACAGGCAAGCAAATTCAATGCTCAGCAGGAGCACATTAAGGATATGCACAAAGGTTTAGGGTGGCGAAACTTCTCTGAGAAGAAAGACCCTAATGCCATGGAAGTGGATGCTATTTGGCTGTCCCTGGTGGAGAAAGCATGCCATATCAGGGAAGGGCAGTGCTTCATCTGCCACAAGAAAGGGTGTTCTACTAGGAATCACCCATACGATGATAAGAAGGACAGGATGACAACGGGACTCCGCTCCAACAATCCCTTCCGAACCCAAGCAAAAGCAGCCATATCCAAAGCCGAGGAAAATCTGAAAGCTCCTGAAACCCCACCACCTTCTGACCTAGATCGCTATACCAAAGTCCTTGAAGAACAAAAGGTAGATCAGAAGGAACTCGTAAGAGTCTTCCAAGCCTGCTTTGAGGAAGAGGGAGGAGAATGAGTGGCCAAGCAAACCCTTGATGAAAAGATCCAGGGTTTTTAGAATGGAGGAAAGCTTCAGCATCTTCTCCTCCTGAACATTCCGCTCCTGTACTTTGTACTAATAAGAAAGAGAAATCTATTTGCCTTCCCATTTCCCTTTCACATGGTGTTACGAGCTGACGGACCCCTATTCCTTTCTTAGTCATAGTTGTTCCTTTTGTTCACAGCACCGGAGCTGTGCACTTCCTCTTTGGAATATTCTCCGGAACATTCTAGTACTATTACTAGTTGTGTACTTGGTCTGTGCGCCGTCTCAGACCTATAAATACCCCCTACGTATATCATGTATCCTAGCTAGTTCTACGCCAATAAAGCCTAGTAACCAGCAAGCCACCGCAAGGGTGAGACCCCAAATCCTAAGACCAAGCTGCCTCATATCGCTCTCTTGATCCCTATCGAACGACTAGGTCTTCAAGCCTTTGTCTTCATCGCCGTCGTCGCTCACCGAGATCTTGCCATCCGGTTTCACTTCCTACAAGAGGGAGCCCGTCTCTTCGTCCTGATCGTAGTGGGAATTTGGCCACATCCCAGACATCGCCTTTACTATCGAGCTCGTCTGGAGCATCGCCGCTAGGTTACTAAGCCCTAGCGTAACAAAAGAACTAGCTCTTCCCCTTGACTCTTCTATCTAGAAGGGTCATATCCCCCTCTCCATCATAGTACCTCCCCGAGGACCAGCATATCCCTCCGCCTATAAAAAGAAAAAGAAACATACCTCCTCTATCCCCTCCTCCGAACTCTACCCCTCCCCTTTCGCTGAAGGACCCTCGCGTAACGCAGCAAATCCAGACTACCCCTCCACGCCTTCTGAAGTTTCTGATTCCTCCTCTGAATCAGATACCCCTACCGAAGTGGATATCCATCAGTTTGACCAAGAGACGATAGACCGTCTCCTCCAGGAAGAAGAAGCA
>JBBPMM010000576.1:0-18159 GCA_038090335.1 Solioccasus polychromus
TAACATCCCGAGAATCTCAAGTGCTCCCCAACTCGAACATACTACAGGCTGTACGCCAAATGGACCTCTAGTCGTTGGGGTTTCAGTGAGTGTGGCCAGGCGACTTCCGCAAGGCAACGACTTCACAAACAACATTCTTGACTTCTAAGTCGTGCATTCTCTGGTGACTCCTTTACAGATAATAGGCTAGCTGGCAGCTTGTACGAAGGTAGCTAATATTCGCCCCCACAGCAATACTTTAAGGTCTCGTTTATTCGCAGTGCCACTCCCACTAGTCCTCGGCCTGGACGCTTGTATCCTAGGCACACAGTCCTTTGACATCCTGCGACACCCGGATACCGTAACATGCTCCAGTCGAACCGTCCATTCCATTGTATTATTAGATGGGCGGGCTCGCGAACCGGTTCTTGAAGCATTAATTGGGTGAGATCGTACGTCACCCCTGTTCCTTCATTAAGAATTGACAAAGGTGTCCTTCTGGGGTGATTATCCCGTTAGAACTGAAGACATCAATAAAGTATAGGATTTTCCCGCATGGAACGCGCCTTTGTTGAGTTGCCAGCTTGTTTTGACGCCCAAACTTGTTCTCAACGACTCAACGTCGCTTATTTCAGCGAAGCGACCATCTGCTCGTCGGTGAGTCGTAAAAAGTTACCTACGTGACTTGTTATGTCAGTCGGTGTGGAGCGTCCGTGAGGGGATGTTCCACTGGTGATCCACACGTCGATCTTGGGGGAGTCCAGGCCGACTTTAAGATCAGAGATATGCACGTATCATGTCATCATGTCATCATGTCCAGGTGAGTAGAGTGATGATAATGAACTGGCCTCCGAATATCAGTCACGGGGAAATGATTCCCAGGAGGTAAGCGACAAAGGTTCTTATCTCTCGTATATAAATGGAAGGGCAGCCTGATTTTTTTCCCTTATTATCAGGCGCCTTACCAGATAAATGCAGGGTCGAGGCTGATTGACGCTGAAGCGCATTATATATGAACGTGCGGTACGCTGGATTAGATGATGTTCCTCACCCCTCCCCCCCCATCGTTGTCCGTGCGTTATTTCTGGCGGAGCACCAACAGTACGCCCTATGTGTAGAAACACAGCACTGGCTCAGTTCGCAACGGTTCACTTCAATTCCGCGGGTCGCTTCACTAACCAAATGGCCGACATGAAATCTTTTACATTGGCTCGGCTGGAAAGAGGCGAGCTCGTCAGAGAATCGCGAATGTTCCTGCTACCCGCCTCCTCTGGACATGCTTACCATATTTAGTAGCTCCCGTAGGTTTCCTGACCTCCCAGAAAGGTCCCCCTATGGCGGGTTTTCGAAAGAACCGTCTACGCGACATGCATGCCAGATATTGGCAGCGTTGGAAGGCTCCATCGATACATAAAGCGGACCGTCCCCCTTCCCTCCTTTGCTTCTTCCCATGAATCAGAACCAATATCCTGATTCCCTTTATCTACCTGCGATAACCGTGCCCCTTCTCCCTCAGTAATAGCCCTTCTCTTTATTTTTCTTCGGAGGCTGACTTCTTTTTCGTAGATCGACGTACGGTCTTGTCCCAGAAATGTACCGAGAAACATACCCCTTCGACATGTACAACCACGACTGGTGTTCAGACGTAAGTTGGCATTCCATTTTTCTTTTGTAATTAGAGCTCATCACCTTATAGCATGATAACCAATTGCTACACTTCGCGAGTAAAACAGATAGAGAAGGGCATTTTGATGCTGAGTGCGCCTCTCGTTTTCTTCTTTCTTTTAGACTGCTGACAGCGTTGCGCAGTGCGATCGCCGCCAGAGACCAAGCTTCTCTTCAATGCAGGTGGCTCACCGTTGGCACACCTTGCAACCAGCTATTCCCTAATTTTGATGAATTGATCTTGCACCTCGCACGCGCACACGACGTGCAGGGATCAGCAAGTCGGATGTTTTCCTGTCAATGGGCACAACAGGAAATGGTTCCATGCGACAACGAGTTACGTCGCGATGCCTGCAGGCGGCACATGGCCATCCATCTGGGCCATTCGGTTACCTGCCCTGGATGCAACAAGCGTTTCTCTCGCAAAGACTCGATGCTCTCCCACTTCAAGAAACAGCACGGAGACAAGTGACTGAGCAATGATCCTTCCACGTTTTTCTCTTTTCCCACAGTAAATCCCAAGACTACGAGTTGGTTAGTTTGTACGTTACGTAGGATATGCTATTTCAGATGGGCTGAGCGCACCGAAACTTCTGCGTGGAAGGATTAATGGTTGCTGTGTGCCGATGTTCCAAAGGGAAATGAATGTTTTCTGCCACGAACGTTATTATTTCCTGCGTAAATTCGTCGGACATCCGAGGCTATGGGCTGGCAAGTACAGTAACACCGATTGTTGTGGTGGCGTTGCGAGCGGATTTGTGACCTTGGCGAGCACGATCAGTCCTGCCGCGTGCCTTGGTAAAATAGCCAGTAGTAGCACACGCTCGAACGGAATAGACCGGCCAGCGGCCCTCCATGAATCTCGATTTAGCCGTGAGGGGGCGCCTCAGAGTGGCAAGTAGAGATATCAGAAACGAATGTCGTTAGGAGAGAAAGGACAGCAAATGCGCTCCATACCAGAATGGGATAATCGCCGCTCGTCGGGTCACATACAAGTACATGTTCAGTTGAAAGAGTGGAACATTCGAATATCTGATAAAGTTCTGCCATCATCCGAACCTAACTTTGAACTTCTCCAAACTCGACCACGCGCCACGACGCTTTTTGAGCAGGTAAGCGTGGCCACCTTCCACCTCGTGTACGACTGCATATCATGCCAGTCATCGTCCGCCGATTTGTTTGGGCTGCGAAAAACGAAAGTACGGGAGTTTACCGAATATATGAAAGACGTAACAACGTACTCAAACAAGAAAAGAAACAATACGCCGAACATATGATAAATGAATCATTCCAGTGTTCATTGATCTAAGATGGGAATGTGAGTATGAGATTGGCTGTGTGAATCAAACCAGGTTGGTTCGTACATCACCTCCAAATGCAAACACAAAGCGTGCCCTTTGCCCTTCCAAGAAAAACCTTCTGTGGAGAGCTGCCAACGGCCAAGATGGCAGCCTTCCAGGAGAGCCGCATACACATATCTGCCATGAAGTAAGTAGCGTGTTCTTTGCAACGCGTTCCTGAGATGCCTATCCCGCTCAGGCACCATACGCGCCTATCGTCGGATATAGGAGGCCATCAGTAATTTTACAGAAGAGATAAGCGGAATAAGTGCATAGTAAGTCCAAATAAGTCAAATTAGACTTTTGTATAATTACTGATAGCCGATCTGTTGTCTTTAGAGCATTCGAAGACCCAAGCGTGCTCCCTTGCAGAATTGACCGTCGAAGGGGAGCCAAGGATAAGAGATTATACTGGTCTGCCGCCGGCCAGAGGGTAAGAATGCTCTCCTGCACAATGATATTCACTTCTTACATGCTGTTCGAACACAGCGAGCTGCCTGATTCTCCGAGTTTCGATGTAACCTCGTTAGTCTATTTTAGCGTACAGGCGCAGAGCCTAACACCGGGGTGATTTAGATGGATGTCAACAGAAGATCAAAACTTTATCAATATAATACAGCCCGAAATCAATACAGTCAGTGTACCTTGACAGGGCTCGGAGAACGACTCGGGGAAGGCGTTGTATGATTGTGTATCCTCGGGTTTGGACATCTTCAAAAGCTGTTTAGTCTTTACGATATTTTTATCTTCCCAACCATCCGTGAACTTTTTGATTCACCCCACTGTACGGATTCCATCTTACCAGGCGTCTTCTAATTTCGGGTTGCAAGTAGGTTCTGGAAATGACTCGAAGTAAATGGGGAAGGAGATCACGATCTTGACAGGCTAATGGTTCTGGCACGCTCGAGGTCATCGACGCCTATGATCCGGACATCCTGCCACACATAAACCTCCAGATGTTCGCGGTTTCAGATGTCCTGGTGACGGTCAAATACGTTTCAAGGAACGACTCGACACAAACGCACAAACGTTTAATGGATGTGTATGGTTGCAAATCATATGAGAATCGTTTATCGGGGCCACTCCTCGTGGTGGCCGCATCGCGCCGATGGATCGGGATGACGAAGAAATGGCAGGCTAGTTCGTCAGGACTGAGCGTGCAAAGCTCGGGAGGGGGATCCGCTCGGGTTGAGCCGGTGAGCAAGGGTCGGAGACGGGAAAATCTCAAAAGCAGAGGTAGGTTGTGTGCACTAATCGTTTGGGCGCGATATAGATGGATCAATGGAAGCACGTCTCTGGTACGTTCAGATACATTCTACACCGTGATGAGGTCATCGATGACGCCGCTGTGCAACCGTTGCATTGACGGTGTCGGTGTATGTAGAGTGACGGGACGAGAAAAAAACGACGACGTACCTCGCGCGTGTTCGTCTGACCGATGCTTGCAGCACTTTCGAACGTGGTGATGCCCTCTGCCCACATTGAGATCGAATTCTTTAACGTGGGAGTAGGGCCTTCGCCCACAACGCTTTGACCAAAAACTGATCTGTCGTACGGGAAACGAGACGATGCGCATCTTCGTCATTCTCAGAATGAATACGACATGTTTGTACAACGTCGAATCAACCCGATCCATGTGTACCGTCTCCCGTACCCGCGCCAAAACACCCGAATCGAGGGCCTCTGATCGTATGCGTAGTATGCCGGGTTTTTTGCTGGTACGATTTAGCCTATGACACGGGCAAAAGAAAAGAACGCGCACCATTACATGGGCAGTAGTAGTATCTAACTGGTAAGGAACGTTGGTATTCTGTACCGGAAGACAGACATCCCACGACGAGGTCCGGTAGGACTTGAAAAGAAACGTACCGGACGACCTTCGTTCGGATCCACAACGCGTTTTCCATCAGTGAAGACCTTGACTTTCGGTTGATTGGCCCTGGAGGGCTTGGGGAGCGATTTTTCCTTATCCCTAATACGCTATAATGTACGATGAGTGTCCGCATACAACCACGAAAAACCCAATAAGTACTGACCGAAGACGTTGCGACAGCCGGCTGCTGTGGGTCATCAGATTCTACATCCATGCGACCTCCAAGAAACGGCTTACGTGCATGGGCGAAGCCACACCCATTGTCGAACGACCCTGTTTCGCGGTACTTGCACTTGGCAATGGCCGGAAGTCGGTGCTCCTCCGGGACACGTGTGGTGGATGAGCGTCTCGTTTCTTATCTGCCCTTTGTATCCTTTTTCGCAATCTAGCCCAGAGCGATCGGCGAGGAACTGTCTGAGCTGCAGCAGGGAGTTCTTCAGGACGGTGGGACGGTTCGAGGGGTATGATTGTGAGCGGGACTTTTGGCGGGTATGGCATAGCACGGGATGGACCGGCCGAAGAGGGCTGTTCGAGCAGCGTCGGCACGAGGACAATGGCCGAACGTGGTTATCACCTACCGCATCGTAGTAAAACTGATCGGCGGCCATAGCCACTGACTCCTGGACCTGTGTTATCTTAAGTATTTGGTTGAAAAGCGCGGATTGCGAAAACGTACATTAAATAGGTCGTCATTGTCTTTTCCGTGTTTGTTAGAGCCAGCTTGACACGATTTTCCGACTTCGTCCTCGGGTTCATGCAAAGTCGAAGGCTAATTGAGTGTCAGTGTTGACTCATATGCGAACAACGGAGGATACTCGCAGAAAAGGGATTATACGCGTCGAGCTGGAGACTGCGAACAGTGATTTTTCCATCTTTTCGTCCAGTTGCAAGATAGCTGCTGTCCGGAGAGATGACAATGGACTGAATGTCTGCACTATCCTCGACAACAGGACCCATCCGAGCGAGTGTGGACGGGTCGAGAAACAGGATGGAATGTTTTACAAATGAAGCGAGGAACTTTCCATCCGGCGCTAGAGCGAGAGAATGACCACAATCGATTCGGGATTCTGCCAGCTGGGAACCGGTCGGCACATCAAAAGACTTGATCTTCTTGTTGTTCGATGTCGTGAATATTCGACAACCGTCGCTTGCCCAGGCAATGGGCGTATGTGGCCAGAACGAGGGTGTAGCGGCCTCGATGTTGACGAACAGGTGTCCACTCTGACCGTCAAAGATGCGAATTGAGACATCGCAGGCGGTCGCTATTCGTTTTCCGTCGGGCGAAAACGCGACTCCAGTTACTCGGGCGTCGTGTTTGAGTGGTCCGAGGAGTCGCTGGCCCGTCGTGAAGTTCCAGACGTTCGCTTCCTTCTTGCTAGTCCCCGCTACGCATGCGGTCGACGCCAGGTCGGGGGACACGTCGACCGCGTACACCCAATTTCCGAACTCGATATCGTTGACCTTTTCGTTGCGTTCCCCATCCCACACGACCACACCTTTCGATGTTCCGCCAATGACCCACTTTTGATCCCTCGACACGGAAAGCGCGAGCACGGCCAGTCCCGTTTTATTTCCCACCTCTCGACCTTCCGAGAGCTGCCATCGTCTGAAACCCTCGTCACTCCCACTCAAAAGATGCGAACCGTCGGGTTGGAAAGTAAGAGCATACAGATAATTATCGTCACGGCCGTCGAGCAGCATCACATCACCTTTCGAAACTGTCAACGCAGCAAACCCTTGATCACAATGGTCACGTACTTGTCTCCGTCGACGACATTTTTACCACTGTTCGGGGCTTAGACGACCACAGATGCGGGATGTCGGTTTATCGTCGTGACGACGTTGTTGCATCTCGACCGGCCCAGACATCTCGTGGTTTTGGCGCTTAACCTTGTTCCCGTCCCTGGCCTCATTGGTGTCATCGCTCTTCAACAAGACACGTGTCACAGTTTAACCTTCAATCCTTGGTCGATCAAGGCGATATATATCCAGGAGAGCAAGTCGCCGAAGTGCCTTTGTTTGGCTACGGGCTGCTTGTGCGCATATACGTTTTTTTCGTCGTTCTTTCGCTCACTGGTCGTATCATAGGGACATAAAGGTAGAGCGTACGGTGGTCGAGTCTGCAGATATTGGCAACGCTGCTGCAATATTCATCATATGAGCACGGAGAGCGCACGTTGACCGACGTATACAGCCCCAGGCTCGCAAAACTCTTACGTGAGGCAATATTTTCGATTCTTGATCCTTTCCGAACAGCACCTAATCTGACGCTTTCCATGGAATTCGCGAATCGTCATAAGTCAGAAGAGGAGCTCTGTTAACATGGTGGTACTTTGTGTCGCCTGTTTGACCTTGCTTGTGATCTCTGCTCTGCCAAGACGCACACAAATCACTCATGGTACTCGTGTCGCGTGGGATGCACAATAACGCGCGACGGACGCAAAGCACGCACATGACGGCCAGAACACCACATTCTCGAGGATGTGTCTGTAATGTATGCTTTTGCTCTCCCCCTACTTCGCCACATTTTGTGATACTATCCGACCATAGTCGAATTAGTCTTCTAACGTGACAACGTCGTCTCAACTCTGTTCAAGGCTACCCTCTCCGCCCGCGTGCGGCATGCCACGGCACCACTACAGTGCTGCCCTGGACATCTCCCCTGTCGTAATCGATGACACGACAGTAACAACTTTCACAGATGGTGCCAATTTTTGTATGCAGTTACCCCTTCTGTCCTTCCCGCGTCCACTCATCGCTCGACGGGGACGCATGTGTCGGCGGCGGCGCCAAAACGCGACGACGACGATGAAAGCAAATGCGACACGAGGGCGATAACGCCACGATAACAGCGGCGATGCAGGGACTCGGAGACGCAATGGCGATAGCGGCGGCGAAAGAGACGATGAAGCGGGCGACGACGTTTGGGGCGAGCAAGGACACGAGGACGAGTACGGATATCCTTCACTCTGTCGGCAAAACCGTCGACGTCGAGGCGGCGGAAAAGTAGTCAAATTACTTACCTTATGCCTACAGCGCTAATGTTATCGCTGATTGTAGCTGAACCTTTTGCTCGTGGTGTGCTCTGCGAAGCAGGACCAGGACGATTAGTATGCAGTCTCTGGGGAAGTGCTGGGGTCGGTCACAGTAGACATGTCGAAAGTGGGTTTCAAAGACTCTGACATCTTCTCGCTCTTATGCGCGTGAATAGATCTCACTGCGTGAACTTGACGCATCATTGCTGACAAGAAGTACGATATGAAGTGGACGTGAACGGTCCATTGGGGCGCTTTGAACATAATCTAAACAATGCACAAACAATGGATTCGGCCCACAACTGCCATGGACTAGCGTGGATCTGAATAAAGGCCATTCGGTGCGTTCCTTTCACATCATAGCAGACCGTGTCGTGCTAATGGCCCATGGTCTATAAGGTGGAAATGATCGTTGTCCCATCACAAACCATTGGTACTACCGTCCATAATAGTGCACATTCTCGGCTTTCGCATATGCCGTTCTATGCTCACTACCGATTGCGATGGAAAGAGCTACAGTATAATGCCCTCGCATGTATTATCACGGCTTCCTAACGTTGGTGTCTTGGTGCAGGTATACGGGACACAATAAACCGGCCGATTCGGGTCGATTTGCATGTCGTTCGTTCCCTCGAGTACCGGCATGTGACTTGATTATTTCTTAAATTCACATACAAGAATCTCGACTGGTGAACTTACAATGCTACGTATTAAGATTCAGTCGTTTGTTCGTTCCTTCGTCTTGTCCAGTGACAATTACTTATCATGTCTCAACAATGATAACGAAGATTTCACACGGATCTACTATCAACCGGCTGGGAAATTTGCTACTTATCCGACTCTTTCAAGTACAGAACTGCGGGGTGGTCCAAAATGTCTTGAAACACCGTACCAACTCCCAAGGTTGGAAAACGGTTCCGATTAATCCCGACCGCTCGACAACGATGACGGATCTGAGCGAAGAAAAGGTCGGATATTTTCCCACATAATGTAGAGGTGAAACGTTCACATATTCGTTATTTGCTTTAAATTTTTGGGGTATATTTGGTATTCCGACGAACGCACGCCATCTCGGGCTGATTTTCCTTGCGGGGAGACCCATATTCGATGAATTTGGGATACAAAAAGGACGGTGTCCCCTTCTAATGGTCCTCGCAACCAATATGGAGTGGCCTCCCTCAACTACCAAGCTTGCTGTACTCGTTCCGCTTACCATTGTATGCTTGGACGTAATTCGGCGGTTCGTCCGGGACCGCATCGAAAGGCAAGGGTTCCCCCTCCCTCCTGGTCCAATCCCACTCCCATTCTTCGGAAATGCACTCTCTATCGATATCGAGGCACCTTATAAAACTTATACAGAATGGCGCGAAAAGTATGGTGAGTATTGGCGCTTTAAGGAGATCATGAGTTTGATGAATCCAGGTGATATAATTTACACGCGAGTTTGGGGTTTGGATGTCGTAATTCTAAACTCGCCGTCAGTCGTTACGGACCTACTTGAGAAACGATCGCAGATATATTCCGACCGTCCATTCCTGGCGACGGTTGTTCCGTAAGTCAGATAGTAGTCATTCGGTGTGACAGAATGACGGACTTGGATCCGAGGTATGGACATGATCGTAACTTTGCTTTCACAGCCTATGGTGAACACTGGAGGTTGTGTCGTCGAATATTCCATCAAACATTTCGTGCTGACACCACTCATACCTTTCATCCGATTCAACTTCACAAAGTGCGCCGGTTGATCTTGAATATCATGGACAATCCTAGCGAGTATGCATCCTACTACTCCACGTAAGTGAATCCGTCCCTTGTGTCATTTTAGAATTCTTAGTAATATCTAGATTTTCTGCAGCAACCGTCATGGACTCCTTGTATGATTACGAACCGAGCCCTCTCAATGACCAGTTTGTGTCCCTTATTGATGATTTTGTCGAAGCCTCCGGCAGAATGCTATTGCCCGAGAGAGCTGTCCTCTTCAAGATTTTTCCGTTTCGTGAGTGACGTTGCATGAACTCTGGGAATAAATTTCATTGACCTTTCGGAGTGTTGTACATACCCGATTGGCTCCCTGGCTCTGCGATCAAATATCAGGCAAGAGCATCCCGTGAGCTGGGCGTGAAGTTGTTGGAGGCGCCATACCAGTATGTCCAGAAACAAATGGTAACTCTTATCCATATTGGCTGTGGAGGACTCAAGGATGAATTCATGTTATTCAGGAATCCAAAGAATACTCTGGCTCGTCGATGGTGTCGAATCATATCGTCCGCATGGACCGGATGGAGGGCCCACAGCGTGCAGCGTACGAAAATGCGCTCAAGGATACCTCGTCGACAGCATTCATGGGTACGTTTCCAGTCAAGCTAGATACGGTTTTCTAATAGCTTGGTCACAGCCGCAGTCGATACGGTCCGCCAAGCATTACGCGAGATGAATGTGACACTCACAACACACAGACGAGCAGTCTATTAAATTCGTTCACGCTTGAAATGGTAACGAACCCCCACATACTTGAGCGAGCACAGGCCGAAATCGACGCCGTTGTCGGGACCAATCGACTACCCAACTTCAATGACAGGCTGTTATTGCCTTACATCGACGCAATCCTGCGTGAAACCATGAGAATGTATCCACCGATTCCGCCAGGTGCGAGTACAAACGGGGCTTTTTAAACAACATTCTAATGTATATTAAAGGTATCCCGCACTCTACCACGTGTAGCGATATCTACAAAGGATTCTATATCCCAAAAGGTATTTCAAGCGCACCTGCGATTCTCGATGTTTGTAATGACACATGATCTACAGGCGCGACTATCATCGCAAACGTTTGGTATGAACGTATCTTCTATTGTCTAAAAAATCTGCATGTATTTTCTACTTAGGGCGATGGCTCGGGATGAAACGCGATATCCGAATTCAGAATCCTTCATCCCCGAAAGGTTTTTAAATTCGCAGGGGATGCTCATCGACGACGTACCCGATTTCATTTTTGGATTTGGGAGGAGACGCTGCCCAGGTGAGCGAACGTCCGCTCTCTGCGTTCGCGCTCATTTTATTTCTTGTCAGGTCGGCATTTCGCCGACGCGTCCGCCTGGTGTGCCATCGTGACAATGCTAGCTACGTTTGACTTCAATCTTGCTAAAGATCCAGATGGGAATGACGTCGCGCCCGAAGCGAAATATCTCAACGGAATGTCTCGGTAGGAATGCGTGAATTTGCGATCTCTATCGTGAGCTCTGATGTATTTCTCAGTCATCCCTTACCCTTTTCTTGTCACATTACTCCCAGGGCGCATGTAACCAAGTCGTTCATCGAGAAGATCACCGAATGAAAGGAGCGACTGTTTCTATACTGGTTTTCTTGTCTACCAGGGTCACTCCTCCCGTAATTAGTCCTCAGGATTTCTCCCCTGTTCTGCCGTGGGCGCTCCGAAAATTTTCACCTGATAAACAAGGTTTCCGTCGGCGACGTGCGGCGCTCACCAAGTCATGTACATTGTCCCATGATGTGTAACATCGCTTTGTTCTATATGACGCATGATAGCTTTTTCTTTTATTTCCCACCTCTTGAACTGCAGAAAACCGCCATCGTCAGAAATCACCTTTCGAAATCGTCAACTCCATACACCCTTGGCCACGTACGTGTCCCCGTCGACAGCATTTTGCCTTCATTCAGGGCTTGGAGGACTACACGCGAGGGACGCCGGCTTATCGTGATGAACTACGTTATTGCATTGCGATCGGCCCAGATGTCTTGTGGCTCTGCCAGTGGCGCTTCAAGTTAACCTTCTTCCCGTCCCTGGCATTACTCATCAACAACGCGCTTCTGACACGTCGTCATAGCTCACAGTTTAACCTTCAATCCTTGGCCAATCGCAGCATGTAGTAGGTGATGGTAAGCGTCTCAACACTGTTCAATGCCTAATTCATACTTGTCGACCCACTCTATACATTTCGTATTCCTTAGTATCGCGTATATCATGATGAGCCTATCTGCACGTCTGGTATTATTATCGAATTCAAATATCAATCAATTCACATTCCAATGAAGTTGGCCGTCCGTTTTCTGCCGACCGTCTTCCTCCGGTCGTTTTCGTCCGTTATTTATCGTATTGCGCCGTCGCAGGGCGCCCTTCATTCTTCATCTCGCTCTCGCCTCTCAGTACCCTTTCGGCTAGCCCACTTCCCCTTAGCATTCGCATTCGCTCTCTATGTTCCGTCAACACAGCAGAACATGCCTCTACCTGTACCAGCTTCGAGGCTCTGCCAATTACGGCGTAAAAACCCACCTTTTCTTTCGTAGGATTGCTGTGCGTCCGGCTACCAATCCGACCCGAGCACTTCCGACGACCATGGATGTTTCTTTGTCATTTTGTCGAGCCCCACTCTATACAATACATCGCCCAGTTACTCGAAGCCACCTTTTCGCGACCGTTTCCGCCCGTTCCCGCCGCTGTTTTCGGCCGTTATTGATCGCTTTGCGCTGCCACAGCGCACCCCTCGCTTGCCTTCCACGTTTCGTTGACACAACGAAATGTGCCACATTGTCGGCTTTCGAATATGTAGTTTTATATTCACTGATTGCAACAGAAGGAGCCACGGTACGGTGCGCTGGCATGTGTTCCCCAATGTAGATATCTTGGTTCAGGTATATAAAACATGCTAATCTGGTCGATTCGAGTCGATTTGTATGTCGTTCGCCTCCCCTGAATACTGGTACGTGTCTTGGTTATGCTTGTGTTTGCATCACGAGGATCTCGACTTGTGAATTTACAGTACTTTGTATCGCGATGAGATTCGATCATTTGTTCATTCACTCGTCTTGTCCAGGGATGCTTATCATGTCTCTTCAATGGCAACAAAATTCCACGAGGATTCACTACCAACCAGCTAGGAAATGTGCTGCGTATCCAACTCTTTCAAATACGGAGCCCATCTATCTTCTATATCCTCTCTTTATTCAGAGCTGCTAGGTGGTCCAAGAGGTCTTGAAACGCCGTATCGACTTCCAAGGTTCGAGGACGGTCCGGGTGAGCCGTAGCAGAAACTCCCTTTTTGTTGTAATGCGTAGATGCAGTCTTTGGCCAAGTCGGTATATAGGAATTAATCCCTACCGCTCGTCGACGACGGGTCTTAATTATTTACATCTTGGAGATGTATATTTACCATTCAGGATGAGACAGCCCTCGAAGACCGATGAACGCACATGATTCTGTTAAGGTTCCGATCTTACGTATACTTACAGGTGTTCCATCTCTGGCCGATCTGCTTTGCGGGAAGACCCGTATTCAATGAATTTGGGATACAAAAAGGACGGTGTCCTTTTCTAAAGGTCCTCGCAACCAATATGGAATGGCCGCCTTCAACTACTCAGTTAGCAATACTCGTTCCGCTCACCATTGTATGCTTGGACGTAATTCGGCGGTTCGTCCGGAATCGTATCGAAAGGCAAGGGTTCCCCCTCCCTCCCGGTCCTACCCCACTCCCATTCTTCGGGAGTGCCTTCTCTATCAACACCGAGGCACCTTATAAAACTTATACAGCATGGCGCGCAAGGTACGGTGAGTATAGACACTTTAAGGAAGTCGTGAGTTTGACGAATCCAGGTGATATAATTTACGCGCGGGTTTGGGGTATGGATGTCGTGATTCTGAACTCGCTATCGGTCGTTACGGACCTACTTGAGAAACGATCGCAGATATATTCCGACCGTCCTCTCCTGGCGACGGTTGTTCCGTAAGTCAGATAGTTATCATTCGGCGTGACAGAATGACAGAAACTTACATTTGAGGTATGGACATGATCGCAACTTTGCTCTTACACCGTACGGTGAACACTGGAGGTTGTGCCGGCGAATATTCCATCAAACATTCCGTGCTGACACCACTCACACCTTTCATCCGATTCAACTCCGCAAAGTGCGCCAGCTGGTCTTGAATATCATGAACAATCCTAGCGAATACGCGTCTTACTACTCCACGTAAGTGAAGCCATTCTTCGTGCCACTTTGGAAGTCTTAGTGATTTATAGATTTTCTGCGGCAGTTGCTACGCACTCCTTGTATGATTACGAACCGAGCCCTCTCAATGACCGGTTTATATCCATAATTGATGATTTCGTCGAAGCTTCCGGAAAAATGTTAGTACCCGAGAGAGCTGTTCTCTTCAGGATTTTTCCGTTTCGTGAGTGACATTGTATGAAATCTGGGAATAAATTTAATGGACGACATTTCGGAGTGTTGCACATACCCGACTGGCTCCCTGGCTCCACGATCAAATATCAAGCAAGAACATCCCGTGAGCTGGGTGGGAAAATGGTGGAGGCGCCATACCAGTATGTCCAGAGGCAAATGGTAACACTTATTCGTATTGGCTGTGAAGTACTCACGGACGTGAATTCGTGTTATTCAGAAATCCAAGGAATACTTTGGCTCTTCGATGGTGTCGGATCATATCACCCGCATGGAACAGATGGATGACTCGCAGCGTGCAGCGTACGAAAATGCACTCAAGGATACGTCATCGACAGCATTTATGGGTACGATTCCGGATATACTAGATACGATCTTTTAACAGCTTGGTCGCAGGTGCTGTCGACACGGTCCGTCATGCATTATGCGAGATAAATGTGATACTCACGGCGCACAGACGAGCAGTTTGTTAACTTCATTTACACTCGAAATGGTGAAGAACCCCCACATGTGGAAGCGAGCACAGGCCGAAATCGACGCCGTTATCGGGACCAATCGACTACCCAACTTCGATGACAGGCTGTCATTGCCTTACATCGATGCGATCCTGCGCGAAACTATGAGAATGTATCCACCGATTCCGCCGGGTGCGAGTACAAACCTGGTTTTTTAAATAGCGTTCTGATGCATATTAAAGGTATCCCACATTCTACTATGTGCAGCGATATCTACAACGGATTCTATATCCCGAAAGGTAGTTCGAATGCGTTTACGATTCTTGATGTTTGTAATGACATATGATCGACAGGCGCAACTATCATTGCAAACCTTTGGTATGACTCATCTTTTCTATTGTCTAAAAAATGTGCATGTGTTATTCACTCAGGGCAATGGCTCGGGATGAAACACGATACCCGAATGCAGAAACCTTCATTCCTGAAAGGTTTTTAAATTCGCAAGGAATGCTCATCGACGATGTACCCGATTTCGTTTTTGGCTTTGGGAGGAGACGCTGCCCAGGTGAGCGAACGTCCACTCTTCGCGCTCATGCTCATTTCATCTCTCCTCAGGTCGGCACTTCGCCGACGCGTCCGCCTGGTGTGCTATGGTGACAATGCTAGCCGCGTTTGACTTCAACCTTGCCAAAGATCCAGACGGGAACGACGTCGCGCCGGAAGCGAAATATCTCAACGGAATGTCTCGGTAGGAATATGTGAATTCGCCATCTTGATCGTGAACTCTGATCTTCCTTCCCAGTCATGCCTTGCCCTTCTCATGTCACATTACTCCCCGGGCACATGTAACCAAGTCGTTCGTTGAGAAGCCCACCGAATAAAAACGATGACCGTTTTTGTACTGACTACGTACACGTATGATGTGTAATGCCGCTTTATTCCATACGGCGCATGAAATTTTTTTTTTTGCAAACGTATTCAATTTGTGTTGCGGTGGGTCGGATGGAACTGTGTTTCAGTCGTCCCGGCGAGCCCTGTTTTGTGTCAAGTCCGAGATAGCGGGAAATGACAGCACACAGGGCTGAGGGATTTGCTGTACGGAGTAAGTACTCCGGTCGACGTGATACGAGACTGGAAGAAACCGGTGTACGCCGCGCAGATAGTGTCTGGTATGTACAAAGAAGGAATGTTATATAATCTCGACGCTACAGAAAAAAGCCGCGTTTGACCCTGTGACACACAGCCTCTTTGACACAAAGCCTGCTTCATCGGCATCCATCGTTTCTGTTTATTGCCCACCTCTTGACTTCTCAAAAGGTACATCGTCGGACATGCTCGGTAGCTCAGGGATCGAACGCTTGTTTGTCATGCCTTTGTGAAATATAGTGCTGTCACTCGTCTCTCTCCGAAATGCATAGACGAGGTAAAAAAACAAGAAAAGAAAAGAAAAGAAAACTGTACAATCTGTAGCAACATATCCAAATATTCCATATATTTCCACTCCATGAACGATCGGGGAACTTCCTCGAGTTTAGCAATATAGAAGCGCTCATGACAACGGACTTACCTCAACGTTCATCACCACGGTCTTCCCCATGGTGTCTGGCCTGCACCGGCCTGCATCGCTAGCCTTTCAAACTCTTCGTTGCGGGTGTTGGATGAATCCAAGCGATGGTTGGACCCTCCAATAGGCGCATCGCACTCTGGACACCTTGAGACCTGGTTCGCTCCACCGCACTAAACACGTGTTATCAGCATGCGCGTTGGTCGTGCTCACATCACGCACCTCAGTAATCACAAAGGTGTGCCCGTTGGGACAATTGTAGTAGTGCCCCGCATGTGCTATCGTACGGTTTTCATCCGGTTCGACGTACGTGAAAAAAGCATGCTTACAGAAATTCAGCGCCTTGATGATGGCCATCTTTTCCTCGAGCGAGACGGGCGCGTAAAACGTGTCCATGCGAATCGATCGTTCGATCTTGGACCATTCATCTACAATCTCTCGTGCGATACTCGTGAAATTGGTCTTCAACCAATCTGCCTCCTCAGTACCTGTCTTCTTCTCCCGATGCTGCAGAATGGTCGTCGCCATTGACGCGTTTGCTTCTTCACGTAGATGAGACGCGCGCGACGCAAGCGCATTCCTGTGAACTTCCTCTTTGAATTGACCCGTCATTTTGCACATCATCATATCAAACCGGAATTCCTCCAGCACAACACGCATGCGATACAGGGCTGTCTTCGAAATCTGACGATGTGATTCGGAGTCTTTGGCGACACCGGAGGCAACATCAGCATCTCGTAAACAACTCTGGAACAGAAACCCAGCGTATGTAGCCCAGTTCAACTGTTGTTTGGTATTGATGCCTCCGCCGGTACGTTTTCCGATGGCCTCGATCCATGCCGTTGTCAGTTCGGCTAATGCGAGCCTAATGTGAATCGTCAACCAAATTGCCTCAACCAGGAACCTGCGGTCAGCGAGAGGACGTGGCTGGCCAATTTTGATCTTGGCGATGCGCATCGCGTGGGCCATGGGCTGATTGGGCGACTTTCCGGGATCGTTAAGTACCGCGCCCACCTCGTCTTCGTGCAGGCACGAAAATGCCGCCTCCCATGCTTCCGTATGCGCGGAACGCGCTTCAGCAACCTGTACTGCCTGCTTGTAGGCCATGAGCAGCTCATGCATCGACTTGCGCCAGACGCCCGCCACAGCATCATCGATAGCATGGAGATTTGTGTTCGCGGGGAGGATGTCCCGGTCCGAAATAGGCGTCTCCTTTGTAGCACCAAGCACCTTGTTTCGAGCCTTGACCTGGGCCTTGCGCTTCTTTTCGTCGATCTTGTCTTTGAACTTGAGATTTATGTTAGTAGCAGCGTTCACCAGCTGAGATTTCTTGGTATCGACGGTCACAGACTTGAAAGCTGTCTGAGCATTTCCGAGAGACAACGACATCTGAGCGGCAACGTTGCGCTCCAGAATATCCAGGTCTGCCCGCTTGAAGACACGACCGTAGCGAGGCGCCGTGATGGTTGCGCGACAAGTGGGGCACGTTGGCGGTCTTCTGAATCCGACCGGGGATGACAGACCCAACCATTTTCCATCTTGTCCGATGCTATAAAATTCGGACATGCTACAGCTTCCGTCGAGCGTTTCCACGGTAAAGGTGTGACGACAAGACGGGATGGTGATCAACAGCTCGTCCAACGATTCCTCGTCAGGATCGATATCAGCCAAGGTACGTTGTAATATCAAGTCTACGACCTGAGCCTTCTTTTCTTTGGGTGCACATTGAGGGCAAACTTGAATCGCACATTCCTCCCCGCAGACTACCGAGAATGAGTTTTAGAGCTTGATTGAAAAGTTAAACAGCGCACCAGAGGGACATCGATGACCACAACGGAGCTTCTTCTCACAACGTCGATCGCATGGCAACCGCGCACAGACCTGCAGATGGTTGAGTGAGACTAGAGAGCACTTCCAAAACCACTTTCACTCACCGAACCACAAGGAACTGGGCATGTATAGTGTGGGCACTTCCTAAAATTACTCGTCGAAAAACCGAAGCAGAGGTCAAGATAAGATGCTTACCATGTACATGGTTGCTTGCATGGCGCACAGGG
>JBBPMM010000577.1:0-18129 GCA_038090335.1 Solioccasus polychromus
GTTGAAGCACAAACAAATGAAAACAATATGCCACAATGTGGCTGAGACTCTAAGTCAAGTAAAGTAGAAGAAAATGCGCAAAGTGTGCAATCATTTAGCTAAAGCTAACATTTCTTCATTCTCACTCACAGAGTCCTTGGACTACCCCAAAATCCCTTGGTCTCCAAAGGCCTAGCTCAAGAGGCACAACTCACCCTCATTCAGTCTTTCCTTGAAACTCAAGTTTGCCATGCCGATATGTCAGACATGGACTTCCAGTCCTTCATCAACTCGGCCTCCAAGTTCTTTCTCCTCAATAGTTAACTGTCTTTGGCATTGTGAACCCCATGGCTGCCACCAACTAGTTGTACCAGAATACCACCACTTTCATCTCATCAAAGAGGCACACAATGACCTCGGTCACAAGGGTGTGTTCACAGTCCAGAGCCATCTTTTACTCCAGTTCTGGTGGCCCATGTTGGTCAACAATGTCAAATGGTTTGTTTGGACTTGTCACAAATGCCAGATTCAGCAGATGAGTTGTTTCCATATCCCTCCTTTTGTGCCAGTCATCAGTGGACTATTTTGAAAAGTCCATATTGATACAATGCTAATGCTGAAATTAGCTGGTTACAGGTTTATAGTCCAAGCCCACTGCATGCTCACATCCTATCCAGAGTGGCATATGCTATGCTCCAAAAATGGCACTGCTCTTGTCTCCTTCATCTTCAAGGATATCCTCTGTTGATGGGGTCCTCTTTCCAAGACTGTTACTGACAATGGACCAGCTTTTATTCAGGCACTTGACATACTATCAGACTGGTACAAGATTCACCACATCCAGATCTCCCCCTACAACTCCCAGGTGAATGGTATCATCAAAAGACACTATTTCAATGTCCAGGAGGCCATCATTAAAACCTCCCAAGGGGGGAGTCTTGCTGGCATCTCGCCACTCACTCAGTCTTTTGGGCCAAACGAGTTACCATATGTTAGCTTTAGCTAAATGATTGCGCACTTTGCGCATTTTCTTCTACTTTACTTGACTTAGAGTCTCAGCCACATTGTGGCATATTGTTTTCATTTGTTTGTGCTTCAACCTTAGTGTCGGAGCTCACTGTTTCGCTTTCCTCAGTTTCTAACAGTGAGCTCCAGGTATTTGTACTTTACACCACATTGAATATAGTTTCTAACAGTGAGCTCCAGCTGTGTGGATTCAGCTGTTTTTAACAAAAAGAGCCACCAATCACTGTCTATTCAGTTGGAGTCAGGTCTGTTGTGTTTCACCAAGTTTTAGATGAGAAGAGTGTTAGCTTTAGCTACTTGATTGATTGTATGCAATTTGCACACTTTCTTGCTACTTTACTTGACTCAGAGTCTCAGCCACATTGTGGTACATTGTTTTCATTTGATTGTGCTTCAATCTTAGTGTTAGAGCTCACTGTTTCACTTTTCTCAGTTTCTGATGGTGAGCTCCAGGTATGTGTAGTTTATACTCCATTGAATATAGTTTCTGACAGTGAGCTAGCTCCAGCTGTGTGAATCCAGCTGTTCTAGAGAGAGTGGTCAAACAGTTAGTTTAACAACATACTGTTAGCTTTAGCTACTTGATTGTGCACTTTGCGCATTTTCTTCTACTTTACTTGACTTAGAGTTTCGGCCACATTGTGGCATATTGTTTTCATTTGTTTGTGCTTCAACCTTAGTGTTGGAGCTCACTTTTTCGCTTTCCTCAGTTTCTGACAGTGAGCTCCAGGTATGTGTAGTTTACACAACATTGAATATAGTTTCTGACAGTGAGCTCCAGCTGTGTGAATCCAGCTGTTATAACAGCAAGTCTCACAGACAGGATCAGGCAATGTTTTGCTGTCCAGTTTCATGCCAGTGACCAGGTTTCGCTCCCCAAGTGACCTGATGTCAATAATGTTGTGGTGCATGAATCTGCAATGCCACAATGCTAAATCAAGTGGTACAGTTGTTGCAGGGTGCACAAACTCTGTCACAGGCTCAGTAACACCGTCTAGGAACCCTGCATTGTTGCTATTGATAATAGCAATGAAAAGTGGAGACCTGGTGTTACGCTGAGGTTAGTAACTCAGCTAGTAACCGATGTGATAGAGTCGATGATAGACTCGTATCCATTGACGAGGTAATCCTAAGACTATTAAGACCACTGTGGTGTCCTCCCAAGCGAGAATGTCTATCCTCCCTTCGGGTACTTCCTGTGTGATGGTAGCAAAGAAGATATAAATCTGATGACATACTCCTCTCCGAGTGATTACGAAGGCTTCTAATAGAGAGTACTGGATGATGGGAATGGTGAAGATCTTGCTTGTCTTGAGCGGCTTGCTGGTTACTAGGCTTAGATTGCGTAGAACTAGCTAAGGTACAAGCATAGGAAGTCTAGCTATTTATAGGTAGAGGAGATGCGCACAGACCAAGAGGAAAAAGGAAACTATCTAGAATGTTCTGGAGGATTTGTAACTAATAGAAGTAACCCTGGGCTCCGGTGCTTCAAGGTAAAACGGAAGGAAATGGGAAGTGGAGAAGATAGAAACAATGATCGGGGAAAGTAGGAAGAGAACGGAAAGTTTAGGAAGGACATCAGGTTTAGCTCTGAGCTTACTGGGGTGATAGAGGACTGCCATATTGAATTGGCAGAGGAACTCTGACCATTGAGCCTGCTGGCATGTGAGGAGCTTAGTGGAGGAGAAATATTTCAGATTCTTGTGGTCTGTGACAATGTCAATTGTAGTAGTGGAGGCTTCAAGGTAATGTCACCATTGTTTAAAGGACTCAAAGATTGCCAAGAGCTCCTTATCATGAGTGTTGTAGTTTAATTCTGGTCTGATAAGGGTCTGAGAGAAAAACACAACTGGGTGGATTTCAAAGTCAGTGCATGTGATGGAGAGGTTCTGGCAATGGTGTAGTCTGAGGTGTTGGTTTCAATAGTGATAGAAGCATTGGAAGTCCAATTTACAAGTACTGGGATGGAGGTAAATGCTTTTTTAAGGCTGTTGAAGGCTTTGCAACAGTTGTTGGAGAAGTTTCAAGGAACTCCCTTGTGGGTCAGTTGGATGAGTGGAACCACAATGTCAGAGTATCTGAGAATGAATCTATGATAAAAAATGGCAAATCTGAGAAAGGATTGGATATCTTGACTTTTCAGGGTTCAGGCCAATCAAGAATCATCTGGATTTTCTTCTTGGCCATAGAGAGGCCAGATGGTGAGAGGATGTATCCAAGGTACTTGATGGTGTTACGCTGAGGCTAGTAACTCAGCTAGTGTTGTCTGAAGTAGAACCTAT
Source organism: Solioccasus polychromus (assembly GCA_038090335.1). Taxonomy (NCBI): domain Eukaryota; kingdom Fungi; phylum Basidiomycota; class Agaricomycetes; order Boletales; family Boletaceae; genus Solioccasus; species Solioccasus polychromus. Next base: position 3,288 of record JBBPMM010000577.1, read on the forward strand.
AACCTAGGTGATGTTGTAATCCCAGATGGATGGTGATTAGGATGACAATGAATACATTGACTCCTCTCTGTAGGAAGTCAACTCAGATATGATAGTTGGTGGCGATAAGGGTTGCCACTAATATATAGACATTGTAGAAAGAAATTGTGGAGTTCTCACCTGGGGGTGGCTTGCTGGTTACTAGGCTTGAATTATGTACATAGAACTAGCTACAGTACATGACTTGGGGACATGGTATTTATAGTAAGGGAGATGTGCACAGACCAAGAGAGAAAAAGGAGACTATCTAGAATGTTCCAGAGAATATGACTATAAGAGAATAAGCTACAGCTCTGGTGCTGCCAGGTAAAATGGAAGAACTCAGAACAGGAGGGAATGGGTTCTTTTGAGATGGAAGTGTATGGGCAATCAGGAGAGGGCAGAACAAGAAGAAGAGATAGGGGGAAATCATAACATTACTCCCATCTTATCATCTAGGTTACCAATCTGGATCAGCTTCCCATAACTCCACTGTAGGATTGTTACCTGTATTGGGGCAATATGACACTTTGTGGCAGTATCTCCTACAGGCGGTACAGGGTAGACCTCAACAGGCATTCTTCCCATGACCTGGAGCCCAAAGGAAACATTTCAGGCATCTGTACCAGAAACACTTCAAGTACCAATGCCCCCATTTCTGGCATTTGAAGCACTGGCCTGATTGGATGGGTCATGTGGGAAGGTCATCAACATTAATTGGATTCTTAGGGGTGCCAAACAAGAAAGAGGTACTTCCATTGCCAGAAGAGAAGCAATTATCATTAAGAGAGTAAGAGAGGTCCAGGGGTAATGGAGTGGAGGGATGAGGGGGAGGAGTCCAAGTAGGTTGTGCCACCAGAGGGGGATTGGAGTGGGAGTCACTTCTTTGTAAGAGGAAAGTGAATGTGCATCTGAGATGTTTTGATGACTATATGGACCAGGTTGTCATCATACAGTTCTTTATAACACATGTAGTGGGGTTGATTGGGGAGGAGATGGAGCTCTAGGGTTGTAGAGGGGGGACATGGGTGGTAATGAGGGTGAGCTGAGTGATGAGGTCTGCAGGGAGATAGGAACAAGATGGGAACATATATGGTCAGTAATGATGGGGGGATGTCCTTGATAAGTATCTTCCTCAGTAGGAGTGAGCCCATCTAGAAGGGGAGAGATAATAGATTGAATGATCCCTCTGGGGATGTGATTGACAAAGAACCAGAACCCTTCAAGGTACATGGTGCCTAAAATGTGGTCCAACATTTGTTGAATGGAGTGGTCAATAGCTTGTTGGAGGATGGAATCAGCTTCCACATGGAATTGTAGATAGAGGAGGTCAGTGGCATAGATTTGATGGTAAAGGCAAACCATCAACTGGAGAGACATAGCCTGTCCCCATAATGGGTCATGTTCAATACAGAACAGTGGTCAGGGGTTGGCAAGGACAGTGCCAAAGAGGATGCAGTGGTGGTGGGTTGGGAGTCTTTCAGCATACAGTAGATAGGATTAAAAGTGAGGGTGGTGGCAATGTTGGTGGTGGATATGGCAGAAGGTGACAGAGGGGAGGAGATTGAGTATGGTGGTAGGAGTATGGGTGTGAGACAATTTGGTCAGAGTTCAAAGATTTTGTCAAGCTTTATAGTCCTGGAGAGCTTTTGAGGCATTCTCTAGATTGGACTCTGGTTCCCAGGTGTTTTCAGCCAAAGAATATCCTTTTCATTGAATGAGGTATTGTCTCCATCCTCATGTCCCTTGGTGATTAAGGATGTCTTCAACTTCCCATTCTTCTTCTCCTTCTATTTCTTCTGGGGGAGGTTTTAGAAAGTTGGGTCCATATTCAGGGGTTTCCCAGTAAGGTGATAATAAAGAAGCATAGAACACATTATGGATTTTCCAGGATGGTGGAAGTTGGAGTTTGTAGGCAATAGGGGAGATTACTTTAGAAATTTTGAAGGGACCTTCTCTTTGTGAGAGGAGCTTCTTAGAAGTGTGGCAAAAGTGAAGGTTTCATGCTTCTAGCCACACTTTATCTCCAACCTTCCATGGTCTGAATTTAGAGAATGTTCTTTCTTTCATAATTTGGGTGGCATTTTCATGGGCAGCTAAGGCTTTCTTCCTGGCTTCTTCCAGGAGGGAAAGACATTTTTCCAGTGCAGGGATAAATGTCTTTCTCATAGGAGGGTATCCCCTGGGTTTATACCTGAACATGAGGGAGAATGGGGTTTTTTGGGTAGAGGAATGGACATTGGAGTTGTAGGAAAATTCTGCTAGGAGGAGGAGGTCAACCCACTTATCAGGGCATCCTTCAGAGAAGACTCTCAAATAAGTTTCAAGGGACTGGTTTGCTCTTTCAGTTTCCCCATTGGTTTGATGATGATAGGCAGTGGAGAGTCACAGGTCATAACCTAAATGATGAGAAAGTTCCCTTGCAAAGGTAGATGCAAATTGGGGTCCTCTGTTGGATATGACAGAGGAGTGTAGGCCAAATCTGGGGAACACCTTTTCCAAGAAGAGTTGGGCCACTCCCTCCACATCTATGCTTTTTGACCAAGGAGATAAAATTACCCCCTTAGTAAGGCCATGGTCAACCATGACCATGATAGAGTTGAACCCATGGGAAGGAGGGAGGTCAGTAATAAGGTTGACAGAGATTTGCTCAAAAGGGCAAGTGGCAGAAGAGGGGATTGGAGAGATGGGTGGGACAGTGGGGTGGGTGTTAATCTTGTTTTGTTGGCAGACTGCACAATCAGATACAAAGAAATGGATGAAGGTGGAGAGACCAGGCCACCAAAAGTCACAGGCTACAAGATTATGGGTGCAGAAGATACCACTGTGGCCTCCAGTAAAGGATGAATGTACAAAGGATATGACATCATGGTGAAGGGACTCAGGAATGTAGAGGTGATTTTTAAAGTAGAGTTTGCCATCTTCAAAAGACCAGTCATGGAGAGAGGAACAGGGGAACAGTGGGGAGTTGGCAGTGGCTTTGGCAATAGCATCAAGGACCAAAGGGTTGGAGGAGGAGGACTGGGCAACCTTATCAGAGAGAGCCAGGTTGATGGAATGAAGGAAGACAGAGTCTGGCAGTAGGATAACATCCTGGTTGTCATCAGCAGTGTCAATTCCATCTTTTCTGGACAAAGCATCTGCAGGTCCCATAGAGGTTCCAGGGAGATGATGAAAGGTCAGGTTGAAATCTTGGAGGAAAAGGAGCCAGCATGCTTGATGTCATGATAATTTTCTAGGTTCTTAGAAGTAGGAAAGGTTTTTATGATCCATCAGAATTGTAACACAATGAGAGGTGCCTTGGAGGTAATGTCACCACTCATAGAGGACATGAATTACTGCTAGTAATTCATGATTGTAGATATCGTAATTGTGCTCTGCAGGGGAGAGGGTCTTTGACAGATAGGCACAGGGATGGAGATCACCATTGATGTCCTTCTGCATGAGGATACCTCCAGTGGCAACCAGGGAAGTGTCAGTCATGACAAAAAAGGGGGAAGTTGTGTCCAGTAGGTGAAGAATAGGGGTGGACATGAAGGTTTGTTGGAGGGTGTGAAATGCGGTCTGCTGGGGTTCATCCCAATGCCAAGAGGAAGATTTCTTGATAAGAGGTTGAGTGATGGTGGAAAAGTTTGTGATGAACTTTCAATAAAAGTTACAAAACCCCAGGAAGGTCTGTACACCTTTAACCAACTGTGGCAGTTTCCACTCCCCAATGGCTTTCAGTTTAGTAGGGTCCATGGATGCTTTGTGATCTCTGATAATCATTCCTAGATACTTGACTTCCAGGACATTAAAGGAGCACTTTGAGATTTTAAGGGATAGGTGGAGGTCCTGAAGTCATCATAGAACCCATTTTGTCCTGATGGTGTGTTCTTCAGGGGATGATGAATGGATTAGGATGTCATCCATATAGATAACAAGCCATCCTTCTGAGACAAGGTCTCAGAATGCATCATTCATGAAAGCTTGGAATGTGGCAGGAGAGTTACAGAGACCAAAGAACATGACTGTAGGTTTGAAGAGTCCAAAGGAAGTAATGAAGGCTGCCTTCCAACAGTCCTCAGGTTTGATAAGAACATTATTGTATCCCCAATGGATGTTGAACTTTATGAAGATTGTTGAGTCTTTCAATTTGTCAAGAAGGTCAGAGATTAAGGGGAGAGAGTAAGCATTCTTGATTGTATGAGAGTTTAGATATCAATAATCTTGACATGGTTGTAAGGAGCCATCCTTTTTGGCAACAAAGAAAAATGGGGGCACTTGTGAGGACTTAGAGGGTATGATGTGTCCAGTTCATAAGTGTTCTTTGATGAACTCTTTACATGTTTGCAATTCTTTGGGGTTTAGGAGATATACTTTTGTGACTTGGGGTACAAAGGAGTTGTCTAGTTCAATTCCATGATTGAAGGGTTGAGATGGGGGGAGGAGGTCATGTGTCTTCTCTTTGAAGACCAGAGCAAATTCTTGGTATTGTGGAGGTAATTTTTTTACTGGTTTTGGGGCAGTAATGGCAGCTTCCATTGTGGTGGTCTTTCAGAGGGATTCAATTAGGTAACATTGTTCTAGGGAGGATCCTTCAGTGTTATTATTTTCTGGAAGATCTGGGATGGAGATTTTTCTGGTCTTCCAGTTAATAATCAGGTTGACCTTGGTAAACCAAGGGATCTCCAGAATAGCCCGGTCTTCTCTGCAATTAAAAACTAGGAATCTTATTACCTCTTCTCTTTTTCCTATGGTTAAGACAAGGCATGTTTTCTTTCTAATGAAACCTCCTTGATTTTCTGTTCCATCTACATTGGATGCTTTAATGGGTAGTTGCAGTCATTGAGTGGAGAAGTTGTATTTTGCTACTGTTATAGGGTCAATGAAGTTTTTGATGGCTCCTAAGTCAAGTAAGGCTTTGATTTCAGCAGTTTTTGCTCCATGAGATAGGGAAATAGGAATTCGAATTGATTTCTCTTTTCTATTGGTACAAGTGACAGGAGCAGAGTGTTCTGGAGGAGAAGATGCTGATGCTTCCCTCTGCTTTAAAAACCCATGTCAGTAGAATCCATGGTCACCCTTGCTACCATTTCTCCTTCTTCATCCTCAAAGCATGTCTTAAGGACCCTTATCATTTCCTTAGGGTTGACTTTCTTTCCCTCAAGAACTTTGAAGTACCATTCTAAGTCAGAGGGAGGGGGTGATAGAGGTTTGGAGGAGGCAGAAGTTTCAGTGGAGACAATGACTGCCCTAAAGGGATTTTTGGACATTCATGGTAGGATGGGATCATTCTTCTTTTCTTCCCATGGGTGGTTTCTTGCCATACATGCCTTCTTATGACAGATAAAGCACTGTCCTTCTTTAATGTGATGGGCTTTCTTGACAGGAGATAGGTGGACTGCATCTACTTCCATGGCATTAGGGTTCTTTTTCTGAGAGAAGTCCCTCTATCCTAACCCTTTCTTCATGTCCCTAATCCGCTCTTGCTAAGCATTGAATTTGCTTGCTTGCTCCATCCATTTGTGGAGCACAGTAGGAATGGAGGACATAGACAGGATATTGATGACAATTTTCTTGTTGAGTCCTCACCTGAAGTTCTTGATGAGGGATTCCTCATTGGTCAATTTGGCTTGGGCAGCCACAAGTGAGAAGTCTGCCACATATTTGGTGAACCTGTCTTTGTCTCACAGGTTCTGGGTGAGTGTCCTTAGGGTTTGTTGTGCCTTACTTGCAACATTTCAGGGGAAGAAGGTTTTGAGAAATTGTCAACAAGAACATTGAACATCTTGTCCTTTCCTTCAATGAGTGGGTCTTCGAGGCAGTAAAACCATCCTTCAGAGAATACTTTTCCTTTTCCTTTGCTCATTTTATTGAGGGCAGTAAGGATCTTTGCTCTTTTGTCATAGAGATCCTTGTTTATCTTGAAGTATGTAGGCCCACATGGCTAACATTTATTGGACTGCATCTTCAGATTCCCCAGAAAAGTCATTGGAGAGTCTGGCTTTGAGTTCCTGAGATTTCACCATTCTTTATTAACAGAATTCTTCTTCAACTTGTCATTCTGCTTCTTCATGCTTCCATTGGTATTTTCTAGGAGGTAGTGGTGGTCCTAGAGGGTCTTCTTCCCACTTGTCTTCTGATTCAGAGCATGGGGCTTCTACTTCAATAGTGGAGTCTTCTTTGACCTGGATAGGTTCCTCAGAGGGAGAGCTAGGTCCTGGTATAGTGGAAAAAGAAGAAGAATGGAGGGGGGCATAGTGTTGGAGACAACAGGGTTTCTTCTTGTGGTAGATGGAAGGGTAGGGGGGACCTTGAGGGGGTACTATGATGGGAGAGTGGGGTTGCTCCTTTAGATAAGAGAGTGGGAAGGAGAGCTAGTTCTTTTGTTATGCTGAGGCTAGTAACTCAGCTAGTGTTGTCTGAAGTAGAACCTATAATCTAGGCAATGTCGTAATCCTGGACAGACAGTGATTAGGATGACAATGAATACATTGACTCCTCTCTGTAGGAAGTCAACTTGGATATGATAGTCAGTGGCAATAAGGTTTGCCACCAATATGTAGACATTATAGAAGGGAATTGTGGAGTTCTCGTCCAGGGGTGGCTTGCTGGTTACTAGGCTTGAATTGCATAGAACTAGCTATAGTACATGACTCAGGGACACAGTATTTATAGTAAGGGAGACACACACAGACAAAGAGAGTATCTAGAATGTTCTAGAGAATATGACTATCAGAGGATAAGCTATGGCTCTGATGCTGCTGGGTAAAATGGAAGAACTTGGAACAGGAGGGAATGGGTTCTTCTGAGATGGAAGTGTACAGGCAATCAGGAGGGGGCAGAACAAGAAGAAGAGATAGGGGAATATCATAACAGATGGTATTCAAGTGCCATTTGAATTTCTCCAGTTTAAGGAACAGTCCATTAGCATGGAGGTGTTGGAGGACTTCTCAAACATGTTCTCAATGGGATGCAAGGTTGTCGAAGTAGATGAGGATGTCATCAAGGTATATCACAACATTAACATCCAGCATATCTGTGAAAATGGAGTTGATGAAGTGCTAGAAAGCAGCTGGAGCATTGGTGAGACCAAAGGGCATGACTAGCCATTCAAAGGAGCTGTAGCAAGTGCAGAAGGTGGTTTTCCATTCATCTCCCTCAGTGATGCAGACTAGATGGTATGCATGCCAGAGGTCAAGGGTGGAATAAATTTTTGCATCACTTGAGGCATTGAGGAGGTTGGAGGTGTGGGAGAGTGGGTATCAGTCTTTTCATGTGATCTTGTTGAGTCCTTAGAAGTCAACACAGAGTCAGAGTGAGCTGTCTTTCTTTTGGACAAAGAGTATAGGAGTGGCATTGGGGGAAGTGGACTGGCAGATGAAGCTGATTCAGATGTGTTCCTTGATGAAGTCTCAGAGGGCCTCTTGTTTAGAGGGGGAAAGCAAGTAGAGCTTTCCTATGGGAGGTCCAGAGCCTTCTAACAAATTGATCTTTAGGTCGAAGGGCCAACAAGGAGCAAGGGTGTTGGTGTGCTTCTTGCTGAAGATGTCTGTGAAGTCATGATATTCTGGAGGAACATCAGAGAGGTTGATGTCTTCTGAAGGGGTGGAAGTGGAGACAGATCAAGTGAAACATGACTGGAGGGAGAGGGTGAAAGGGACAAAGCCATCCAGTTTGCAAGCATGCTGGAAAGCAATGGTGTTGACAAAGGAGATGGATGGTTGAGTGGGTCCAGAGACCTGGGGCAAATCTGAGGGTGTTCCCAAAGGATGGCTGGCAAGGCCATGGCATTCCTGGGGAGAGGTGTCAGAGGAAGGAGGAGGAAGGGGAATGATCTTTGGAGACTTGGAGGTTGACATTGGGATTAGCATTCTTGTACCCAAAGTTTGGAGAGAAATGCTACTTGTAGCCCAGTCAATCAACAGATTGTAGTGGGCAAGCCAGCAATGTCCAAGAACAAGTGAGCAGGCAGAATCCAATGAGGTTACATAAAATGTATTGGAGGTAGTTTCACTGGAGGCAAAGAACAAGCTTAAGACTACTGCAGAGAAAATAACAGAATTAGTTGTACCATCAAAGAGATGGAGAGAAATTGGAGGAATGGAGTATGTAGGTATTTTATGTTTTTCCACAAAAGAAGTATCTACAAAACAATGGATAGAACCAGAATCAATAAGGGTTGGGATTTTGGATATACAAAAATTAGGAAGAGATACAAGTGAATGAAGGAAATTCAGATCAGAGAGAGTGGACATGTTGAGGTGGAGCAGAGAGGCACAGTCCTGGTCAATGTGACTCCCTGACTGTGCTTCAGAGGAGTTGCAGACTATTTTTTTGCTTCCAAGGAAGTAGAGGGTGCTGTGTCTGTTGGGGTAACTGCAGCAGTGCAGGCCTTAGATGCCTTGGAAGACAATTTTGGATGCTCTTTTGCAGAGTGCCCAGCTTGTCTGCAGAACAGGCAGAGGTTCTCACAATGTCAGTGTTGATGCTCCTCAGGGAGGAGTTTACTGTCCTTGCCAAGCTTGGACAAGATAGAGTTGGAGGTGACTTTCTTGTTGCTTCCTCCAGAGCTGGAGCTATGTACCAGAGGTTGATGAGGTGGAGGGAGTAGCAGAGCCTTTGAGTTTGTTGTCCTTAGGCTTGTTTGACAATGACAATGATGATTGGGGAGCAGAGTCAAAGAAGGAAGACTTTGTGAAGGAGTTAGTTCCATTGCCAGAGGTCAGAGTGGGGGTCTTAGTGGCATGGGAAACTTCTTCCTTGCATTCCCAGTAACAATAATTGATTTGCTGGGAGAGGGCACTGAGGTCTTTGAGGCAGTTGGGTTTGTCTTGATGAGAGAGTTCATCTTTAATCTGATCAGGAAGTCTGTTATAGAAGCTCCAACATAGAGCTCTGTGACCCCAATCTCAGACTTGGCTAGCCAATCTATTCCACTCCACAATATACTTGGAGATCTGCTGGTTATCACACATCTGCAGGTGCTCCAAGGAGGCTTCTGCATCAGCAATGGGATCATGTGGACTGAAGTTGGATTTTAATTTGAACAGGAACTCACCCCAACTATCCATCCAATAGGGTTGGAGGTTAGGAGCTTGTGCTCCAAGCAAGTCCAGCTCAAAGTGCTCGAGTGTGGTTCCCTTGAGGTAGGACTGGATGAATGTTACTTTGTTCTGGTCCATTCAGAATGTCTTTGGGTTGGCTCGGAAGTTGAGCTCACATTGAACCATGAAAGTGCAGAGCTTCTTTGGGTCAGTTCCATTGAAGGGTTCAGGTTCTCTGACCTTGAGGTTTTGACTTTCGGAGTCACACTTCTGAAGTGCAGCATGGGTCATGCTGCAGATGGCCATAGCAAGCTGGGTGAATGGTTTGTATGTGAAAGGTATGATGTTCACATCATCAGATGTAGCATGGCCACCAAAGAGTTCACCAGAATTAGGAGGGTCTTCATTGCTTGAGTTCCCAGGGTCTCCTGGTTTGCCTGGATCACCAGGTTTGCCAGGTTCTCTGGAACAGTCACCATCTCCATGGTCTTGTCCAATGTCAGAGAAATGTCCAAAGTTTTCAAGTTCTCAGTCCTCCAGGATTTTGTACATTCTTTCTCAATGTGACATTAAAGTTGGGCACAGAGGTGAGGGTGGAGAGAGTGTGTGTCCTATGGAGATAGATGGGTCAGGAGTGTGGGTGGTGAGACCAATAAATTCTTCTGGAATACTGCTGATGCTACCAAAGGTGGTTTCCAGAACAATCTGGTGGGAACGAAGGTTATGAGTAGCCATGATGGAAGGATGTACTTGACAAGTGTGAGTACAAATATACTGTCAAGTCCAGGTCCTCTGGGCTCTAGTCCAACAGAGGTCCAAGGCTAAGGAGGGGCAGAGGAGTAAGTATGAAGGTACAGGAGATGGAGTGGACGTAGGGGTTAAGTCTTTGGCACAGGACTTATGTGTTATGCCCTTGCTGAGTACAGGACTTGTATTTCAGAGGGACAGAGGTTGGGTCAGGGGTATGATAAGACAGAGGTTGAGAAGATGAAAGGACAAGAGAAGGGAGGTGACTTAGATGATATTTGTACTGAGGACATACAGTGATGTGCATAGGGTTTATATATGGGAGTCTGAGCAGAGTTCCTAATAGTTCATTTGGGGATAAGTAAGAAGGAGGTGAGAGAAGAATATGGTATGGAATGGAGAGCATAGGAAGGAACAGCATATGTGAAGGAATGATAGGGTTGGAACAACAAGACTAAGAGCCCTGGAGACAAGAATGTAGACTAAGACAAATAAGGGAATACACAAAAGGAGAATGTCTGAGAGAATGGGAAGGGTCTGAAGGCAATGCTCTAGGGCTGTATGCATGGAGTCTGAGAAGCCCTGTGTAAGAGTGGTGCAAGTCCAATAGGGGCTCCATACTTGAAGTTAAGTGGTGGTGTGGGGATGGTATGAAGCAAGTTGGAGGTGATGCTGGAGGATGTAATAGGGGTAGGGATGGATATGACAGATATCATCCATATAGATGACTATCCAACCTTCAGAGATAAGATCTCTACATAAATGCATCATTCATGAATGCTTGAAAGGTAGCTGGGAAGTTACACAACCCAAAGAACATTACTGTTGGTTTGAAAAGTCCAAAAGGGGTGATAAATGCTGCTTTCCATTGATCCTCTGGTTTGATGAGGACATTGTTATATCTCCATCGAACATTAAATTTGATGAAGATGGTGGAATCTTTTAACCTATCTAGAAGATCAGAGATTAAGGGAAGAGAATAAGCATTCTTGATGATATGTGAGTTTAAATACCAGTAGTCCTGGCATGGTCATAGAGATTCATCCTTCTTGGTGACAAAAAAGAATGGTGAAGCTTGGGGGGATTTGGAGGGTATGATGTGCCCAGTTCATAAATGTTCATCAACAAATTCTCTACAAGTCTGGAGTTCTTTTGGGTTGAGAGGGTAGACTTTAGCAATGCAAGGAATGAAGGAGTTGTCCAGTTTGATTTCATGATCAAAGGGTCAAGATGGGGGGAGTAAATCATGAGTTTTTTCTTCAAAAACCAAAGTGTATTCTTTGTATTTGCTTGGCAACTTCTTCTCACTTTTTGAGGCAGCAATTGCTGCTTCAGTGGTGATAGTGGTCTTGTTACAGTTTTATCCCAACCCCTATCTTTTTCCTATTCTTACTGCATTCCCTATTTTTCCCAATTCGAGGTTCCTACTTTCTCTGTCTTCCGATTTCTCCCATTTTACCTTGTAGCACTGGAGCTAAGGGTTGCCTGTTATAGTTTATATTCTCCAGAACTCTCTAGATAGTTTCCTTTTCCTCTCTTGGTCTGTGCATCGTCTTCTTACCTATAAATAGGTAGACTTCCTTCCCATGTACCTCAGCTAGTTCTACGCAATCTAAACCTAGTAACCAGCAAGCCACTCACAGGGAGCAAGACCACCACCATTCCTGTACTTCAGTCCATGGCCTTGCAAGGCTTTATCATACATTGTGGTACAACTTATCAGCTTATCATCTTCCTCGCTACCGTCCAGCAGGAAATCCCCCAGGTTTGCATCAATACCCTATATTGGGAGATGACTGTTATCATCCTAATCACCCTAGAATTACCCCAAAGACGTATCAGTATCTTCCATTGGGTTTATCTCATCAGTTACTAGCTGAGTTACTAGCCTCAGCATAACAGGTCTTTCTGAGTGATTTGACTAGGTAGCATTGTTCCAGGGAGGATCCTTCTGCATTATCATTATCAGGGAGATTGGGGATGAAGATCTTTCTGGTCTTCCAATTAATGCATGGGTTGACCTTGATGAACCATGGGAGTCTGAGGATAGTGCAATCTTCTCCACAATTAAGGATTAGGAATTGGATTATTTCTTCTCTCATTCCTACTTTTAATATGAGGTGGGTTTCTTTTCAGATAAAGCCTTCTTGGTTTTCAGTTCCATCCATGTTGGAAGCTTTGATAGGTAGGCAAAGCCTTTGAGTAGGGAAGTTGTATTTTGCCACAGTGATTGGGTCAATAAAATTTTCAGTTGCCCTGAAGTTGAGCAAGGCTTTTATCTCAGCAATTTTTGCTCCATGGGATAGAGAGATGGGGACACAAATAGATTTCTGTTTCCTATTAGTACAGATTACAGGAGTGGAACATTCTGGAGGTGAAGACACTGATGCTTTCCTCCATTTTAAAAATCCATGTCAGTATAATTCATGATTACCTTTGCTATCTTTTCTCCTTCTTCTTCTTCAAAACAAGTCTTGAGGACCCTGATCATCTCTTTGGGGTCGACTTTCCTCTCTCCAAGTATTTTTAGGTACTTTTCATGGTCAGACAGAGGTGAAGGAGGGAGAGAGGATTTAGTGGTTTTGAAGATATTGGTTACAGCCACTCGAGCTGGGTGTCAAGGTGGACAAGGGGGTTGTGAAGACCCTTCTTTTTTGTCTTCCTTTGGATGATTCCTGGCAATGCACTCTCATTTGTGACAGATAAAACATCTCCCTTCTCAGATATGGCAAGCTTTTTCCACTGGGGTGAGATGCATGGCATCTACTCCCATGGCATTGGGGTCCTTTCTTTCAGAGAAATTCCTTCACCTGAGTCCTTTCTTCATATTCCTTATGTGTTCTTGTTGCATGTTAAATTTACTGGCCTGTTCCATCCACTCATGGAGTGTGGTTGGGATGGAGAACATGGATAGGATGTTAGTGACAATTTTCTCATCAAGCCCTTGTCCAAAGTATTTGATAAGTGCTTCTTTGTCAGTTAACCTTGCTTGGGCAGCAGCAAGGGAAAAATTGGCAACATATTTGGCAAAGCTGTCTTTATCTTTTAAATTTTGGGAGAGATTGCACAAAGCTCTTCATGCTTTGCTTGCTACATCGAAGGGGAAGAATGTTTTTGAGAAATCAGCTATGAGGACATTGAAGGTCTTTTTGTCAGCTTCGATATTGGAATCTTCAAGTTGATAGAACCATCCTTCACAGAAGACTTTTCCTTGTCCCTTACTTATCTTGTTGAGTGCAGTGAGAATTTTTGACTTTTCATCATATAAATCCTTGTTTATTTTGAAGTAGGCTCTCATGGCCAACATCCATCAGACTGCATTCTTGGATTCCCCAGAGAAATCATCTGGGAGACCTGCTTTTAGTTATGATCTGGCCATTTTTCTTCATTCAGCTTTCTTTTCTTCTTTCCCTATCCTTGTGCTTTCTTCCATGATCTGTCTGCAATATTCTTCTCTCTCTCAGTCCAGTTTGTCGATGTCCTCCCACTCAGCTTTCTGCTGTGGGTCTTGGCTCAGTACTTCGATAACCGGGTCTTCTTTGACCTGGATGGATTCTTCAGAGGGGAGGGGGTTCCTACTTGATCCTTCCTGGAAAGGGGAGAGGTAGATGGTGGTGAAAAGACTAGAAAGGTGGGTGAGTGGACTGCTAGTCCTGGCCACCTGAGAGTAGTCTGTGGGTAATGGGGGAGTGATTATATTTGCCCTAGAGGGGCTCTAGTGCAAGGGGTTAGTCCTAGAATGAAGGTGGGCACAAATGAGTATAGTTCAGACACAGTCCAGACAGTTGTAAATGATAGTTCAGTTGGTGTAAGTTGTAAGAATTCATTAAGACTGGCAGTTCAGTTGAGAAAAACAGTGTGGTAGACAGTGAAAACAGTGAGGAAGTGGTTTCCCAATGGTGACAGTGATGGTGGTGAGCAAATGGTAGAAAGCTGCTTGCTGTCATTTCGAATGATGAGTACAAAATTTTATAGTCTGGGCATACTTGTACTTGTAAGTAAGTATGGAGGGAAATGCATGGTCTATGTATCTAATGACATAAAAGGAATGGGTCAAGACCAGAAATATGAAATACTGACCTTAATGGGCAGTGATGGAAGTTCCCAACTCTGGCTTAAGTAGCCCAAACATCAAAGGGGACATTGGAGCTATGAACTGAAAGGTCTAATAAAATAGGGGAAACTTATGAAAAAGGTAACCAAGTAAGAAAACATAGCTAAGATTAGTCCATTCAGTGTACACACTAGTCTGACAGGTCTGTAGTAGACCATGTAGACTGATGAACCAGACTATCATGAAACATAGGTAAGTAAAGCTAACAAATGATGAAAATATAGAAAGCATAAGGTTATACACATAGAGGTGTATCAACCTCTACAGCAGAGTAGGGGGTGGAATGATGGACCTTTTTTCTCTTTTGGAAGGGAGTAGGAATAGGCAGTCCTCTTGGGGGAACTATAGTGGAATGGGTTGGATCACTTCCTTAAGTAAGGAGGTGATTAAAGAGAGCTAGTTCTTTTGTTACACTGAGGCTAGTAACTCAGCTAGTAATGAATTCTATATGCTCTATAGCAAAGGCAATGTAGGAGTCTAGGCCAGATAGCAATGACAATGATGATAAGGATCTCTTGTTCTGCTTGGGTGAAGGCAACTCTGATGAGGAAGTTCTGTCTTAGAAAGACTAGGACAATAACCAGGATTTGATAGATCGAAATTGTTGAGAGATCTCACTTGAAGGTGGCTTGCTGGTTACTAGGCTTGGATTGCATAGAACTAGCTAGGGAAAACGTACATGGAGGATGACTATATATAGGGTAGAGAGTGGTGCATAGACCAGGTAAGAGGAAGGAAACTATTCTGGAAAATGTACATACATATACTATAAAAAAGGATGCATAGCTCTGGTGCTGCAAACAAAAGTACAGTGACCTCCAAAACCCTTTCAATAACTAACTCTGATGGAGTGCATGAAGTGCACTGCAATCACCTGGAACAATCACATCAAGCTTTGCTGGAGAGAAAGATAGTCCATACTCTTGGCTACAAA
>JBBPMM010000578.1:0-18090 GCA_038090335.1 Solioccasus polychromus
TGGTGGTGGTAGCAGTGGTGGTAGCAGTGGAGGAAATGGCGGTGGCAGCGGCGGAGGAGATGGTGGCGACAGCGGTGGAGGAAATGGTGGGGGAAATGGCGGAGGAAATGGCGGAGGAAACGGTGGGGGAAGTAGCCCGACACACGCTGCATCACCTACAAGTGGTGGGGTTGTGGTTCCACCAGCATCCGTCGTTTCAGGCCCATCGTCCCCGGCTCCTGCTCCCGGAAAACCCTCTGGCTCGCCTAGCGCAAATAGTGTGGGCAGCAACCCTTCGAACCCAGGTAAAAGCGGAAGTTCCCCGAGTGCTGGCGGTGGATCTGTCCCAATGGACGTTGCATCTGGACCGTCCAACACCAAATCTGCGGTTGCCGGTGCGTCTACCCCTACTGGATTCGCATCAGGTTCTCTATCACCTTCGCAAATTTCTTTGGGCTCGGACTCGAATACACTTGGTGCTGGATCTCCGTCGGCAACAACTACAACCACCTCGGCAGTCTCGTCTGGAAAGCAACTATCTAGTGGTGCGATAGGAGGCATCGTTGTTTTGTGCCTGTTTTTCTTGCTCGCTCTCGTTCTCCTTGTCGTTCGCCGCCGATCGATCGCGCGTCGCATGGAGATCCGCAGGCAATGGTGGTTCGGTCGTAACGTTTCAGGCGGAGGCTTTTCCGTCAACAACAAGAGTCCTCGGAGCCACCTTGAGGCGAATGGGGAAGATCCAGCCAACCGACTGAGCTCCCGTAGCAGTTTTGCCACCAATTTCGATCAAGGATTGATGTTCCGTATCGATTCCCCTACGCGTCTTTCTCTGGGCGACATCCCCGACATGCCTCCCATGGCTGAAGTTCGTGAGCGCAATGCTGCCTTGATCTCTACTGGAGGTGCAGTGGCGCGCAGGGAATCCATGAACAGCATGCTGAGCAGTGGTAGCGATCCGGACGCCCAGTACGTGACTTCCCCGACGGTTCAAAACAATCCCGACCCGTCCACTCCCATGCTTGTCCGCCCTTTCTCGCCCTCGGAATCCTTTGCCTTTCCCAAACCCCCTGCACCCTCGTCGTCCAGTGCGGACTCTTTCTTTGTTACCGGGACCCCGGGACATGTGTCACCTCAGTCTTCCGCGGCTACTCTCGTCCATATCAACACGCCACCTCGTGCGTTTATGGCCGATCTACCTCAGCCGTCGGCCGCCTCGACAACTGTTCATCGCTCTCAAGCGTCCAGGTCCACTCTACCCGTCGCTGCAGCTATTCCTCACCTCGATCCTTTTGCTGACCCCGTACAACCCGGCTTTGCAGACGTCGAAGTCATTCGTCGCCCTTTTGCACCCTCGTTGGACGATGAACTGGCAGTTCGTCCGGGCGATCGCGTCCGTATTTATCAGGTCTACGATGACGGATGGGCATTCGTCGAAAAGCAAGCTGGTGCCGATGGGGAACGTCACGAGCGGGGATTGATCCCTGTCGACTGCTTGCGTGATGCCAGTCAAGCTCTTCCGACGTTCATCGCTCAAAAGAGCGTGAACAGTTATGGAATGGGTCAATCCGCGGTCACATTGCTGTAGGGAAGAAAAATTTCCACATGTGGTTAGTCTCGATCTGTGACATTTTTTTCGCTCACGAGTGACACTGATGTCGATTGGACAGGCGGCGGTCCCGACAAGACGCCATCAATCATCTAAACTTTTTTTTTTCTTTATTTTTTTTTAACATGTCCTTTTTCGCAAGCCTTGATAGAATTGACTTCACCGCTCCCACTCACGTTCAATATTTTCTCACTTTTTTGTTGTTGTGAAGCGCTTTTGCACACGTTCTAATTCCATCTCCAGCACTTTGTTTTTGGATTGGAAATTGCATGTCGATACCACTTGCGTCTTTTGTTTTGCTTTCGCATTCATTCTTTTTCATTTCAGACTACATTCTCTCGGCCTTGCCAATCATTGTTTTCTCCAGAGGAGCCTCAGTTGGATACGAAAGACATTTCGACTCGCGGATGTACTCTTTTTGTCACACCTACTTGTTCTCTAGGACCCCCCTTGTACGAATTTCTCTCACACCCGTGTTCTTCTCTTACCCTTTCTCTCGTACTTTAGTGGTTTGCTGGCGGACCGAGTCCCGGAGGGACTTGCGAGACGTCGGGTACACAGTGATATACATACATACACCACGCGCCTCGCCGTCGTCGCTTATTACGCCCTCGGTTGTAATGGAATGCTTCTTCGATGATCACATACGCTCAATCCAGAGGGCGTAATGTGTTCAGCCAGATTATCGTCGTTCATTTAACCATATTCATCGAACGTTTGTTCCCATACTCTCGTCGTAAAGCAACGCGGCGCCTGCCGGGTTCTCGAGCACCGGGAAAAAGCGTGAACCACGGCGTGCACGTCGGGACGAGACGGCCGTTGTAGGTAATGATTGCTTCTGCTTCTTCATTGCCATGGCATCGTATGCTCACCATCTATGTATCAAATCGCCACTCAATGTACCCCATCGTGATTTCATTAAGAACGTAGCTCCGATTCATATCCGTGTCGATGTCGATATACAATATCCAAGGGCATTCTGTTAATCAGCCACTTACAAGTATCACGGAAACGGCCCGGTCCAGTTCCAGCTCCAGCTCCAGACTCCACATGCAACGTGGACGGCACCGCGCGCTGCCCGTCAATACGCGCCGTCCCCGAAGACGAGCCCGAGCTGGCTCTCTATGAACGCACACTGCGCGACGTGATATGCCTGCACGCTCTCCGTCGCGTTCATCACCAACTCGTTGTCCCCAACGTACGGCGCCCACTCCACCGTCGCCCCCGCATAGTTGGGATTGCCCGTCCACGCAAACTCGGTCCATCGCGAGACGACGTCCTGCGTCGTCCGTACCTGCGCCGCACTTAGCGGCTGGTACAGATTGTCCGTCTCCGCCGTCGCAAAGACGTAGTAGAGCTCATCCGCGTGGCAGACTTGGCCTGGGCATGTCAACGGGTTGGCCGTCATGGGGTTTCCGAGGCCGACCGCAAACAGGATCTTGTACGCGTTCCCTGGGTTGGTGGTGTTCGTCTCGAGCGAGGCGAGGTAGGTCGAGGGACAGTGAACGTAGTAGTCTGTCATCAACTGCCCGAGCGTGAGGACCGCACCAGAGATCCCGCCCTGGGACGGTGCGGTGTCGTATGGATAGAGCGTCGTCTGGTCAAGGATCTTTTGGATGTCAGTGTTGTTGAAGTAGAGCGGGAGCTCAGTGGCGTAGGACGAAGGCGGCGAATTGGGAGCGAGGCTTGTCGGGAGGAAGTAGCAGTACTCGCACTGATTGGTCGACCAGATGGTCGGAACGCGGGCATATACACCGTCCTTGATGCTACCCTCGATATCGTTCAGGACGTAGTCGCCGTCGACGACAATGTCCCAAGATAATCCCAGATTGTAAGATGCCATCACCACATTTTCGGCGGATTGTTGTTGAACACATAGAACATCTGCTTCTGTCAGAACAGTAGAGGAGTCCGATGCACAACCAAGATATTGAGCGACGATCAGTGACGTATTCAGAGCGAGTGCCGGAGAATAAAAGGGCGTGCTGGTTCCGAAGTCGGACTCGAGAATAGCGGAGCCTAAAAAAGTCAACCTTCAGCGCATTCACTGTCCAAACACAGCAAACTGACTGAATAAGCCTTCTGTGTAGGCTGGATTAGTGCCGAGAAGATATCTAGTCATCGTCCCGCCAGCAGATTCACCATAAATGAGTACTTTAGTTGGCTAATCGCATCGTACGTGAGATTAATGTACCGAGTAGGGAAATAAAGTGCCTACGTCACCACCAAAGGCCTCGATGTTGTCTTGAACCCAATGGAGCGCCAGCAAAGCGTCTTTCAAGGCAGCGTTTGATGCGTTGAACCATCCCAGTCCACTCAGCCGGTAGTTGATAGTGACCAACACAACTCCGCCATACGAGACAAGGTTTGAGCCATCATATACGTTCGCTTTTGACGGCCCAACATAACCAGACGTGGTCATGTTGAACGGGAACGGCCCACTGTCGCCAGTGTTTAATCCCCCTCCGTGGACTAAACGAGCGGTAAAAACGGATCACTATTCTCGGGGAGAATCAACTAACTAAAGAACATGACGGGAAGCCTTGGTGCCGTGATTGGGTTGATACCTCCCGTTACAACAGGAGAATACACGTTTAGCTGGAGACAATCTTCTTCCGTATAGATAATATGACCATTGTCAGCGTCTGGGGCCTGTCGTACCGTGAGTGTACACGGTTGCAGAAAAGAGCATGGTATACCTGAGCGCAGGACGGGCCATATTCGAGAGCAGTGCGTGTAGTACCCGGAGAGACTTGAAGTGGAATTGGAGGTTGAAAACGGTTCACACCAGCAGGCGATTCAGCATACTTGATTCCGAGAAAGCGCCAAGTAAATTTGTCCCGGAACCCGCGCAGTATCCCAGCTGTTGAGGTTGCCACATCGATTTGTCGTGTGGTGTCATAGCTGGTAACGTTGGAACGCGACAGAGGAGCGGAATTCGTACAAAGCGCAGGTAGACTAGAAGAAAGATCCAGTTCTGTCTCCCCGCCATACGGTGAAGGCGACCCGAGGCTGAAAACAGAACAACCGGCTAGATGGTGTCATCTCACTCTTCGCTATGTCGGATAATCTCGACACCTACGGTTCCCAGCTACCCAGATATTTTGCAAAGGAGACAGGGCAGCACCATGTCTGTCCGATGTCAAAAGAGAGGTTAGGTTTCCGGAGGTAAGGCCAGTGTTGGAAGGGGGTGGAAGTAGAGACTCCTGGAGGTCGCCACAAGTTTGCTGGGCCTCCTCGCAGGTCATGGGAGTCTTCAAGAGCAACGCACTAGCACAATTCGGATTCGATGGATTGAGATCGTTGTTCGAAACGATGACAACATCTGTGTCGAACAATTGCGCGACACAAAGGGTAGTGAAGGCGAAGAGGGCATTCAAGCGCGCGAACATCTTGATGAGAGACATTTTGTGAGTACGCTCGTTCCGTTCAAGACTTGTTCCGCACCTTGCTCAAATATTGAAGTGTTAGTGTCTCACCAGCTGACCATACGGAATACCGTGAAATACCTATCTATCCGCCTGACAATGTCAGATGCACTCCTCGTGGCATTGTTTAAAATATGCCAGGTGCATGTTCGGTAGAAGAGGAACGCTGAGTCGTTTTAGTAATAATAATTTGAGGACCAAATCTTGCCGTCACAATGGCATTCTCTTAAAGGTAGGGGCAATCTGAGGGGAAGTGAGTTGGACTCTAGGTAGAAGACGAAATACGCTTTACATAATTTGGACCGGGACTGAATTACTCTCCTTTTCACACGAGTTGGCGGCACAAGAAATTTCATGTTAGTTTGTGGTCACCATTGGTCACCCTCCGACGCATCAACCAGCAACAGTAAGTTGATCGGGATTATACTTTTTGACTCGGATTCATCCTCGGTATGTATCATGCAATGACCGATAATTATTAGAATTTTTTTTATTACTTTATGATTTGAAAACAATTATATTTCCTCACTCGGTTGATGTGAAGTACATACCGAGGACAACTCCGAGTCGAGTGGTATAATTCCGGTCAGCTTACTGTTGCTGGTTGACAAGTCGGAGGATGAGCAATGGTGAGCATAAACTAACATGAAATTTCTTGTGCCGCCAACTCGTGTGAAAAGGAGAGTAAAAAATATTAGCTTCCCACGACGCCGGCCCGACCGTGACGAGAAGTCTATGCGCATCAGATCTTTTCACGTCGCAAACACACCCGGGCCAGGGTGAGTTGTACACGAGCTTCGTCCTGCTTCTTTATTTCACAAAAAGCTTAGTGATTTTGTCATTCGGGCCGCTGACGGTCGACGACGATGCGGTAGTAAGGCCAATAAAGCCTTCAAACGAGTGGTGCTCTGAGGCTTAAAGCTTGATCTTGCTAGTTATCATCGGGGGTGTCATTTCCTTGTCCGAACGAGGCGCCAGTGGCGTTCTCGTAGATTTGCGCTCGTCGCTCCGGGTGCGGACAAAGACACTGTCGCAGGGCAGTACGCACGGCTTGAAAACTGCTAGTGAGCCCCTCGATTGACCAGCAAATTGAGCTTATGCAACGCTCGTCTCTCCTCTCATTCGATTTCTAATCACAAGATTGGAATATATACTCCATATCCCTAACGACCACTCTATGGAATATGCACTCCAGGGGATTCCACGAACGTTATTCAGCGAATCTCGAGCGGACTCTAGACGGAATCCTTTTTACTGATTTTCTGGCGTATTGTTTGGTCGTCGGATTTTGAACATCCACTTGCGGGAGATTCGGGGGCCCCATGCCAATCATCCCGGACACAACTTTTGTATGAGTTTCTAATTTATTATATCGTCTCTTAGTCATCCTCGCACAGGGTTGAATGAAACTAATCGGACGATGGCTGGCACTGATGCTCGTGTCATACCGGCGAAGACATTTATTGTAAGCATCTACAGTCAAGAGTAACACTTGGTGAAATCGCGGGTATTAAAGGAACTGGATACTTTTGCCGGAAACCCCACGTTCTACCTCCTACTGAGCCCATCAGCTCCCATGCTATCTTGTGCAGCGCGAACGGGGTACGTCCGAGCACCCATAGCCACCATGCCAGAACCGTCGCGGAGTCGATTGGGCACCACCACGAAAACCTCTCCGGTGCTTCGTGCCCATACAAGCAGTAAATTTTTCGTGACCCTGATGACTCCGAAAACACTTGCACGCCGCGTCGTAGAGAAATCGCGATGAAGCACTTCCGCTTCAGAGAGAGGCTTGATCTTGGTAGCATCGATGTGCTTTGTGAGTACTTGCCCGAGGGAAATGGCACCTCGTAGACCGAGGTTCATTCCCTGCCTACCGACGGACGAATGGATGTGAGCGGTATCGCCAATCAAAAAAACAGCACCACCTTTTCGTCCATCCCCAGCGGAAAGTTGAGTAAAAGCGGTGTTGGAAATGGATGCGCGGACGCGGAAACGGGACGTCCACACGACGTTCTTAATTCGCGTCGGGTTAGGATTTGGAGATGGATCTGATACGAGATCGTATGGTGAGAAGCGGTCAATGAGACTCCTTAGAAGGCGAGTGAGGGACTTCGCCGCCTCCTGAGGTGCACGGCACCCAAATCGGTATATAGTTTCAGAAATGAGATTCTTGCCGTTGGCAATGCACTCATTAAAAGAGGGAACAAAAGCAAGAGACCATTGGGGGACAACGTAACGCTGGTCGCGAGTTCACTGGCATTTGAAGTCTCAAAAGTGACGTCAGCAACAACCATTTGAATGGGGTTGCTGTTTGCTTCTCCCTTAGTGATAGTAGGGTCGGAGAAACCCATTCCGGCTGTATTCCGAACCTACGTATCATCAGAAAATATCTCAATAGATCGAAAACAGAAGTCCCTACCACTGAACGTGAATCATCTGCACCAATCACGCACTTTGCGGTAATCACTCTTTCATCCTCAAAGGTAATTTCACTGAGTAACGGATTATCTACGTTGCTCATTAGCCTAACCGCTCTGAGAGGCTGACGAATGTTGATGCTAAGGCTTGTCAACTTCTTCTGGAGTGTACACTCGACGGCGCTCTGAGTGACGAAAAGCATGAAGGGGTGTCGAGTGTACGGCTTAAGACTCACATAATTAGGATTGGTAAGCTTTGTAGAGCGGGTTCCGACGCCGAACGTCGTCGACTTGGCGCCTTTTGATGCGGGATCATCCAAACAACCAATCTATTCAAGTTCCTAGACACGGGTCAGGGCGAGGAGCGGGAATATGCAGGATTAGCTTATCGTATGAGCGTAAGGTCCCACCTGTTACGGATGATGGGCTTTATTGTAAGTGTCGAGGTTTCCAACCCTTGCACCGTACCCGGGGTGGACAGGGAGAACATACTTACAGCGGCAGGATAGGTGCAAATGAGCTCTATTCGTTTACAAGAGTATGCCTATGGGTTGCACTGTCCGGGACAACATGATCAGGTATTCACGTTACAACTCGCAGCAATCTGGTGACGTCACGGAAGCCCTCTATGTCGAGGTTGATTTGATGATGATAAAGTCGCCTTCAAATCTTTGCGTAATCTTCACTTCAGTGATGGTCAAATTCATAGTTGTTGTGATGTGACCCAGCCAGACTCGTACCTCAGTGGTCGTGTGCACATTCATTTCAATGGCACCGTCCACTGTTTTTATCATGTTTAATTTTTCTGGCCATGTAGTTCCGAATCTTCTGATTAAATCAGACGCAATATGCCAAGCGGCGCAACTTTCCACAATACCCGTGGCATGACCGTACGGCCTTGCACAGAAAAGGAACCGCAACTAGAAATGTGATAGCCTAGTGAGAAAAGGTGTCATCTCCTCGGCAGTGCTGGAGAATTGCGGTCATTTCAAGTAAATTCGAGCATTTGAAATATATGTGTTAGTCTTCACTGTCAGAGTGGCTGTCTTAAGTCAGAACATGTGACCTAAATCACCGCTAAATCCGAGAATCCTTGGTACCATATGGATGAGCCGAGCGTAGGCAAAATGACATATTGAAATACTCATCTGATGAAAGACCCGGAAAGCAGGTGTAGAGATCACAATGCACTAGATGAGCCTGTTAGTTCGCGTCCGACGGATTAGCCAAGTAACTGCACTGCATTAAAGCGTGCATATTTTGGCTTGTTTGCAGTGAACCTTCAACTGCCGCGCATGAATGCAACGTGGTGAAGGGTGGCGTGTGAATGCTTCTTTTTGGCGTTTGGTATGGATAAAAGTGATGCACCTGTTCGTCTGACATAAAGCATGCCCTTCATGGCACCTACGAACGATCCGCGTTTTCTCCAACTGGTAAATCTTTTAATTAACTCCGTGCATCGTGGTGTGATTGACATTGGTGTATGCCTTCAAGTCCCGTTGGGATGTTTCCTTTCTGAATATAGAGCCGGGAGAAGAACCTCCGGATTGCGGCATCCCATCCGTGCTTCTAGATGACTTTCATATGGAAGGAAAGGAAAGAGGAGCAACGGCGTGAAAGGCAGAGTCAGGCTCGAGTAACGTTGATAAATAAAAGATACGAATACATAATGACCTGGATATAGTCATGGTACTTAGTGATCACGTTTTCAATATCCTCAACATGATGCCTACTCAAAGTTGAAAGGGCGAGGATGTCTTGACGCAGAAATGCGCTTATATCAGGGCCAATACGCATGGCGTAATTTTATCAGAATAGACATGATTGAATAAATAAGCGAGCCACAGCAGTGCCGTTGAACGGTAACAAGAGCCCCTAACTTAGGGTCCCCCACCCCCACCACCACCCCCACCACGACCTAGTTCTTCCTCGCAGTGCAGAGTAAAATTTCTGCCTTCTCTCGAAAGTGGGTCAAGATGTCTGCTTCCAGTCGATGATTATGCGTGTAGTCGCTGTGACGCCCTCGTACATAAGTGTGTCGCATTTTTCTGTGTGGCCTTCAGCGACACGCCGATACTGCGCAGCGGCCATCTGCGGATGCCTATCGAAAGATAGCATAGTTGCCAGCATGCGTTTACATACCGATGGAAATAACGCGGAAATCACAGATCCCAAAAGGAAATGATGTTTCAGAGTGAAATGCGGCCTGGTAAATAGGAGCGGTGTGAGAGGAGCTTGAGTCGATAAGCGGTATGAAAGATGCGTATCCCTCGCTTGAGTCCACATGCACACAGTTCTGTATTTCCTGTTACATGCTCCCATTACCTCGAGATCGGCAGCATGGAAACGATGACTGTTAGTAGGAGGGCGAAAGGGGGAATGTATACGCAGATTTATATTCTGAAAGTGAGTCCACAGTGATTCGAGTCGAGCCCACCGTTTATCTACAGGAATGGGGTTGACGATGGAGTGAACGGACTGCAGGTTTAAGCGTTCACCAAGCAGTGTTCATCTCCCCGATCAGAATCTAGACTGTTTCCTTACTGTGATCAGGGTTGTCATTAGTCTACACATCATTCACACTCATTAAGTTTCTTATGTATCAAAGTAGCCATGCCAGATTTCCCAGTATCACTCGAGCGTCCGCAACTGAGACCATAGCAAGGGATGTTAAGGAAAACATTGATGGTAGAAAAATATACTATCCACTTCCAAAAAGCTCGATTGTTTGACTAGATATACAACAACACGAAATCAATTTTCATAAGCTAGACGAAAGATAAATTATAAAGGCGAAGGAGCAGATGGAGATGCCACTGAAAATACTCAATGTGTTAGGGGCGGGGAGGTGAGGAGCTCGGAACACGATCAACTGTGTTTTTCGGATGGGGAAGCATGGGATTAGGCTGAAGCGTCGATGAGACGAAGGGACACGGAGAAGGATGACGAAGACGAGTGCACCAACACAGCGTGACCAGGCAGACACGACAAAGATGGGACGAGGTGCCTGAAGATGATAGTGGCAGCAAAAAAAAAAAAAGACCGAATGGATGTGCTAACAGTGGCCTGACCAAGCTGTGGGATACGGAGAGCCGACAAGAACTTAGAAGACGCAGTAAGGATAGCAATGATAATAAGGACATGGCAGGGGCTAGGGACCACGAGTGTGGCCCGTAACGGCAATAGCAACACCCGCGTTGTCGTCAACATCACCTGAGATGCACAGGTATAAGGGAAACTGGCAAGTTACCACAAGCCTCCAGCCTTCAGCGGACTCCAATGAACTCCATTAATTGGAGCACTGGCGGACAGCCAAACCGCGCCTAGTAGTTCTCGGAAAATACATGAGTTGGAGGCTCCTCGGAATTGGTGAGCTCCGAGCGTGTTGTTTGTGGTGCACTACAAAGATGAGGTTGCTCACCAATGACTCTTCATCTTCATGTACCTTTACAGGTTCGATAGAATCTTGTGTTAAGAGTATGTCACCTTGTTTCTAAGTTCACTGAGGGGGGGAGAGAACCGTGGCCCTCTTTGAATACGTACACTTGTTCATCGACTTCTCGGAACCCAAACTCTGTATTGTACACCTACATGACGTCGCATTCACGAGTACTGCCCCTTGGAATAAGCATCAAAGAGTTCTAATTAGACGCAGTATATCCTATGACGCATGGTACACCACAGTAACGAGACCACCGACGAGTTCAACTGTCGGATACGAAGCCGCCTTCTTACGTCCAATCATATCTAAGCGAAGTGAAAATCCAATTGGAGAAACACTTACATTGGGGTCAGTGTGTATTATTCAGGCTAGTTTTTTTTTTAAAAAAAAACCTCGATTAATGTCTAATAGGGCATTGCGCCCCTTGCTAGACAATTGCATTCGACGTGGTGTATTGATTTTCTAGTACCTTTCCACTCTCGCGCCCTCTCCGGGTCGCTCGTACCTATCATCAACGTGGGTTATGGTGTTTTGTTTACCAAGCCCATCAAACGGATGAGAATTAGGTTAACCGAGGTAGATGTATCAATACGCGCCATCCCCGAGCACAGGCCCTGGTAGGCTCACTATAAACGCATATTGCATAGTATGGTATGCCCGCACGCCCCCTGCCCCGTTCAATTCATAAACCGTGATTGGGTTAGCACCTCCTATTACAACAGGAAAATACACGTTTATCTGGAGACATTCTTTCGTAATAGAAAATATGACCATTGTTAGCATCCGGAGCCTGTCGTATCGTAAGGAGTGTACACGTTGCAGAGAAGAGGATGGCATACCTGAGCACAGGAAGGGCAGTATTCGCGAACAGTGTGTACAGTGTCTAGCGAGATTTGAGTTAGAATCAGAAGTTGGAATGAGTTCACACTGGCGAGAAACTCAGCATACTTACTTCCCAGAATGTGCCAAATGAGTTGCGATGACAGAATGAGAAGAAGCAGCCATAGAACGGGCGAACAAATTCAAACTTGACGTAACGATGAGAAGGCTAGCGCCAGCACTGCCACTTGACTCACCGTTTTTGGTACTTACCATCACTACACCTGGGATCTGCATCAGAACGCCACTTCCTGAAAGGTAACGAGACTAGAACAGATGTTGGGAGAACTGGATAATTTTCTAGCACCACGACCACTTTTCCACAAGATTGGTCTAAGGGAAGTGAAACTGATGTATATTGTTCTGATACAAGTCCGATGGGATCGCTCGCACTGAATTTGCGTCATGCAATAGCGGCATTGACAGAGGAAAATAAACAAGTATACATCCTCGGGTAACTCTTGTAACTGTTCAAGCTCAAGAGTGAAGACTACCATGTCAGTACTTCTGGGAGCCTGACTGTTTTTTTGTGGCGGAAGGAGGGTAGGAGAATTAGGTCCGTGTTCACGGTGCTTTAAGGCGGGAAATGTGTCAGAGAAGCTTGGATCTACTACAAGGAGTGGTTATGGCGAGGTGAGAGTTACAATCTTACAGATTCAGATCTACAGCATTCGAGACGATCTGAAAAACGTGCGATTCCCGCGAGTGGTCACCGTTCCAAAGCCGCTCAAACACTCTCTGGTCCATTCACATCCATCCTCGGTCTATTCCTGCAAATGCGCAGCTATAGATTATTTGAATCCTCATGGATTCATTTTCAGGTATAAAACCGTGCGTTCGCCCCCCTTTTACCGTTTTACCAACGATTATGGATTCTACACCTTCTACCTCAAACACTCCAGTCTTTCTTGGTCCCTACAGTGCCTCATATCTACATGGCCTCTCAGCGATTGTCCATTATGCTGACAACAACTTTGATGCTGGATCGATCCAATTCATATCTGGACTTCCGGATAATGACTATTTCAAGCAAAACAACGTTACCTTGGAAGAATACGGAACTGCTGTCAATTTCGAGGTGATGCAAATACGACTCCCGTGCAATTGACTCCCCAACTGAACATGTAGGATAGGAAACACAGCACTCTGTCCATGCAAGCTCAGCCGAGAGATATACGACTATCATACAACCTATTAATTCAAACTTCTCTCGCATCATTCCCCCTGTTTATCAGGCCCCAGTTCACTCCGGAATGGGAACACGTCTTCGGATCACTAACCAAACCTTGATTTCCGCGCCACTTGCATCTGTATGTTTACTGCGTAGCGATATATTCATCCCCCAAACTGAATAACAGAGCCATGTCATCCCCATGACGGAGGGTCGTGAATTTCATGCTAACGTCGAGGGGGTGAGTATTCATGCTTGTGAGGACCTTGTCACATATTGAACGTGCGTTGCAGGCGGTTTATTCTTCAGCAGTTATTTCGTCTTCCGACGGACATCCGCATACAGCTGCGGTGCAATGTCGATGGACGGCTGAAGGCCACTCTGGAATATGTGGTGAAGTCATCACGCACGGGAAAGTATCATCGCATTTCAAGGATAACCATGGGATCAAGAGGCTGAGAATAGGCACTCCGATCCACTGTCGATGGGAGGGATGCCACAAGATCCTTCGAGGAAATTTTACCCGTCACATTCGTGAGCGTCACATGGGGCACTCCAGGAGGCCGCACCGTGCTACGGAGAAGAATTGAGTTGTTGTGGAAAGGGACCTTGAACGGGCCATTATGCACTTGTTCTTACGCATATTTATTTCGGTAGCACCAGTCTGATTATTTATTCTGTCCATGGACCATCATTGCGTTTCTATCACTTCAGATCATTGATGGAATCATATATTATACTTAGCCTCTTGTTAAGTGGGTTCTTGCACCGATCCATCTCCATCCCTATAACCTTCATGTCACTGCAGCGCGACGATAGTCGCCGCCGCATTCACATAGACATGATAACGTACACATGCCTTTGTATTTTTCCTTCTATTCAATGTCCCTCAAGTTCATTCGTGCCTTTCACGTCGTCCTTTTTGTCAGGACGTCATCCGATAGCGCGAAAACTTTATAAGGTACTGCTAGCCAAGGAATCCGAGTTGCCAACTCCACATAAATGTCACAACGATATTAGGTAGGCTACTTCTGAGCTGTCACGCTCGATGCGGGTTGCGCCAATAGGAATAGAAAAAGAAAAGAAACGGGAAGGTGAAGACTGCCTCATCGTTGTGGGTGTCTGTATTGAGGCCGTGGACTTGGAAGCGTGTTCAAAACACGGCATGCATTAACGCCAGCCACGTCAGGATGCGCGGAGATAATGGCATGAAGTATGCGGGTATGCCAGCCGGCGGAACTTGCCAAGAAGATAGCCTCGCCGGTGAGCGGAAATTAGAAATTTAAAGATTTACCAATTGGAGAAAACGCGGATCGACGAAAGTACCATCAAGAAAATGCCTACGCTTTTTTTTCATACCAATGCCAAAAAGAAGTATTCATGCACAGCGAGGAGGAAAACGTGTTGCATGACTTACGGTGCGCCACAATAATGAGATCGCTCACCAACGACCTCGCATGTTCGTGAACCTTAAACGGGATCGATTAAAGGTGTTGCCAAAAATATCAGATATGTATGTATCCAGGCGTGTGTGCTCTACCGTTGTTTGTACCAGAGCCCCAAGTATCCAAATAAGATTTCATCTGCACGGCGATGCACTCACGCATGCCGCCCCTTGGCGTTGGGAAGCTCCAGGGAAGAGAAACGTGTTGCGTAAGTTAGACGCGATTTCTCCGATGATTCCGCATCTTTGTGCACCTTTTCACAGCCCAAGTCCTGAGCCCTATCCCTGACAAGTCTGGGTGTCGGATATAATGCCAGAAGCTTTCTCCTCAGATATGAAAATGGGCAAGCGTGAGGGACAACTCACGACGGAATCAATCACGAATACAGATTCTTGGAAACAGCCCTAGTAATCGACATATCAATACGGGGCACCCCCAAACACGACCCGAGCTGGCTCATTATAAACACACGTTGCACAACGTGATACATCTGCATGCCCTCCGTTGTGTTTACCACCATTTCATTATTTCTCGTGTACCGCTCCAACTTAGTCACTACTCACATAATTCGGATTGTCCGTCCACACAAACTCGGTCCATCATGGGATCACGTCTTACATTGTCCACACCTGTGCCGCGTTCAGCACTCGTGTAGATTGTCTGTCTCCGCTGTCACAAAGACATGGTAAAGCTCATCTGCGTGGCAAACTTAACCCGGACAAAGGGATGGACTTGGCGTCGACTAGACCGATGGTAAAAAGAACCACGTAAGTATCCCCCGGATCGGCCGAGCTCATCCCGAATGATGCGAGGTAGGTCGGAAGGCAGTGGATATTGTAATCTATCGGCAATCAACCAAGGGTGACAGCAGCGCCAAGGATGCCGTTTCGGACGTTGTGAAATAGCGCAAGGGTTTGGTAACGTCCTGGTGCAAGAGTCGCTAGAAGAAAAGAGCAATACCTGCACTGGGAAAAATGGTGCACTATATGCTCGGAACATGATTGTAAATGACATCCCTCATGCTACCCTTGATGTCGTTCATTACGTAGTCTCTGTCGATGAAAATGTCCCGGAGTATGCCCTGACAACGTCTCCAGAAGTACGCACAAAACTACACTCATATGCCAATAAAGAACAATGTAAATTTACCGATGTAATGTCTGCACCCCGAGACCATTGATGAACGATCCTCCTAGTCGGTTGTTATCCCATCACAATGACGATGTCAACATTGAATTTTCGGGTGACGATCTCACGTTGCATTCGAAGCAAAAGAGATTTTTCGTCTGTGCCTTGACCAAGCTGACTGCAGTTAAATCATTCCACTGGTCCTATAATCATTCGGCGATACCCAATATCTTGTCAACATTACTGACAACTATGTATTTTTTCCGCTTGGCCCCGACAAGTCCATACTGACTAATCCCAAACGTACACCAGTGGTAAGCTGCGACACTTCGTCAATCACCCTTCCCTGACTATTGTCTTAGTTATCCGGTTGAGAACCATAACATTACAAGCTACGAAGCATACTTTCGGGTCCACAAGAATGCCTGCACTGGCAAATATTTTCAAGCATGCTCTCAAGCTGTCCTAATATATTCTCGAAGTAAGATACGTTTTGACTCACTGTGTACCATCTGACTGCCCCTCTACCAGTCTCTGGACATTAGATACGAGCACCGACGTGGACAGCCAATACCTCCCGCCAACAGACGACTTCTTCGCCTGCTTCTGTGGGCCCTCTCTCCGTTCCCTCTCTCTCACCAACATCCGTTGCTCCTCGGCTCACAGCCTCGAATCTGCGGCAATCTTTTTCGCTACCCATGCCAATCTTCGACTCGTTCCCCAGATTGCGCGAGCTAATGTGTGGCAAGCCAGTCGCAACCACGATCCTGAGCCGCATCGCCAATTTACTCCGCCCGTTGAGGACCCTCTAAGGTATCATGCTCACTAGACCCAAGTGGGATGCCTCCTTCTCTAGCCTTAAAAAAAGCGGAGGCACTTTCGGACGGTCAGAACTCGAGGTTGGCAAGACCTCGACGACATCAAACGACTCATCGAATATGTGCCTAGACTGACCTGGTTAGGCGTGAACAAGCTTGGGCACGCACATGATATCCCGAAGCATACATCTCAACCACACATAACACGGCATCACAATTCATTGTCGTCGTCATCACTATCAAGCAGGACCATAGGTGTGCTAAGTACAGTCGTGATCAAACGGGCGATGGACCCACTCGCAGAACTGTCTACGTTGGTCGGTGTCAAGTTCTTTTAAGAGGTTTGGGCACTGACCCTTATCGCGCGTGCAGGCTCGCCGACGTCGCTCTCCCCGACTGAATTGAGCCGCATTCGGAAGAACGACAGGGTTGCTGCGGTGCTTGGCAACAAGTGCCCGAAGCTGCTGCGGCTGGATCACTGGGAGGATAATGGTACGAGGATTATCGTGCTCAAGGGAAGCAAGCGGGGTGAAGTGGGAAGTAAAAATGTAAGGCGGGGCTGGTATACGACTTGACCGGAACATGTTGAATCCCGAGCCGTACCGTATGATTACTACACGTGTAGGCATCCCCTGTTTGGGAAAGATTGTATGTATTAGTGATCTCTGCTGATCGATCGATCGGTCGTTCGGTACCACCGGAATCTGCCGCGCGGGGGCCTTTCCCTTGTTTTCTCATCCTCGCTTTTACTCGAACCTGGTCAAACCCATTTAGAGTTAACTCGGTGGCATTCACGCCTGTGACGCTTTTCGTGAGGCAATATGGGGTACAGTCGACTCCCTTATAACCCATACCTTTTGGGATCCAGCAAAAGGTATGGGTTACGAGAGAGTATGGGTTTTGAAAAATGTTGTAATACAAGGAAAATTTTTGGTTTTCTGCAGCTGTACATGTATCTAAGGTATTCTAGTAAAATAGCTAGTAATCTTTGCATCTTTCATGCTCTGGAGACCGGTCACATGGGTCTCATGCCCAAACCTACCCAACATCCCCTCAAACTGGCAAGCAAACTGACCATCAACCATTTTCGTGTAATTGTGCAAGACATGGTCTGCATGCAGGGCCTTGCTCCATGTTGGCATCACCTCAGTGGGCTCATTCATGTTGTTGGAGCTAGCACTGTTAGTAGGTGATTCAAGTTCCTGAAGACTTTTTGCCTCCATATGTAACTGCATTACAGGTGTCCTAGTCCATCACATCAAAGGGGTTATGGGTTTCCGAAGTGGGATTGAGGAGTTCTGCAATGGTCATTCGGTTTGAGCACTGAAGAACCCCCAATGACTCAAGATTGTCTAGACCACTTTTGACATCCTTTTCAACTTCAAAGAGAGGGTCAACATATGCCATGAGGTTGGAAGTAGCATGTATAAGAGATGAAATGGGAATTTGGGGCCTGGGAGGAGCTTGAGCCATCAACATAGTTGAGTTGGCCATGTTGGTGGGCAAAATTCCAGCCTTTTTCCAGCAGTTCTGAATTGTTGTGGTGTCCACTTTGTTCCATGCTTCATTTGCCATCTGCATTGCATTGAGCTGATCAATATCATAGATTTGTGATGGCATAACACCCTCCTCATAAAGGTCAATGGCATGACTGATGAACTTTGCATGGTAGTGAGCTTTGAAGCAGTGGATAATTCCTTGATTGTTTGGCTGGACATGCATGGTCAAGTTTGGCTCAAAATTTTCAACATGAATGTTGGTGAGCATGTCAGGT
>JBBPMM010000580.1:0-17920 GCA_038090335.1 Solioccasus polychromus
CGAGTGTTGGTAACTGACTCATGAAACAGGAGTAAGATGTCAGAGTGAAACAGGAATGGAGGTGTCAGGGTTGACACTGGAACGGAGATGTCAAGATGAAACTAGGGTAGAAGATGTCAAGATGAAACGTGTAAGAAACTAGAACGTAACGCTAGGTCGGAGCGGAGTAAATGAGGCGGAGTAAACTTAAGTAACGAAAAGGTATAAAGAGCAGAGTAATATGTTGGAATAAAGTCGGAGTAACGTCGGGATTGTCATGCCCATGACAGTATCCCCCCTTTAGGGCCAGAACCCTTGACAGTCCAATAAGACCCTAAAAGGTAAGACGTGTGGTAGAGCGGAGTTTGTGATATCCACAGTAGTCCAGTAAAATATAAAAGGCAGAAGAAGCGTGTTTTACAACTTAACTTCGAACCATCACCATCTTCGATCAACAACATGTCCAACAACCGCGACTGGAAGAACGTGCCTGAGGAAGAATTGCTCACTGACTCCGACGATGATGTTGTGACCGCAGCGGCCAAGAAGGGCAAGCAGCAGCGATGCGAGGCGGAGCGGAAGAGAAAGGCAGAGGAGGCCAAAGCGCAGAAGAAGCGCAAAAAAGAGGTAAGTCCCTTAGTGGATGCTGCACAAAAAATGACTGATACTGGTATTAGGCTTGCCATCTGGAGGAGGAGCAGAGGAAGCAAGTGGAGGAGGAACAGAGAAAGCACACAGAGGAGCAGCGTCAGCGAGTGGCGGAGGTGGCACAACAGGCAGAGGCCACTAAGAAATGAGCAGAGGAGGTCGCAGCGGTGCAGGGGAGCAGAGTAGAAGCGCGGGCACCATGCGCTCGATGCCAAGGTATGGGGAAGGCAGCAGAGTGTCGACCGAGCAACAAGCAGAGGGCACGGGCATGTCAACTGTGTCAGCTGGCACGGAAGACTTGCTTGTGGACTCTGTCCAAGACGACGGTGGCAATGGGCCAGAAATGGGGGCGGAGTGCGGCAGAGGAGAATCAGGACAAGGGCAAGAAGCAGGCGAGGGCGTCAGCAGAGACAGACGAAGAAGGGGACATCGAGATGGACTACGATGGCGAGGACAAAGATGAGAGGGACGCCTTCGGGATGCTGACCAAGGCAATCTCGCGATGGGGAGAGGAGCTGAAGAAGGCTCGGGAGGTGGCAGAGAAAAGGCTCCATCTAGAGGAGTGGAGGTTCGAGCTGGAGAAGAGGAGGACGGAGGTGGAGGAGAAGGTGGTGGAGATCCAGGCAGACATCCGTGAGATGGTCTGGCACTGGGTCCATTCGGTCGGGGTGCTGGAATCGGAGAAGTGGGAGATAGGCTCCGAGGAGTGGGTGGAAGAGAAGCGGAAGCAGGTAGAGAGAGGAAAGGAGATGGAAAAGGAGCGAGAGGGACAGAAGGAGAAAGGGAAAGAAAAAGAGAGGGAGAAACAGCTGGAGGAACCGGTGGAGTTTGTCGAGGGATCGTCACGAGATGTGACGATGAAGGAAGTCAGGGCGGAGGAGGACGAGGAGGAGACAGAGGATGAAAGCGAAGGGTTGGAGGAAGGCAGAGGAAATGTGGAGGATTTGGTGTAGAAAGTTTTGTCTTTTCTAAATGTTTTTGTATATAATAATTCTTTGTCTTCAAGCGGAATAAGTGTAATCGGAAACTAAGCAGATTTTGGGGCGGAGTAAGGACCAGGCTTGTCGGGGTATTTCGCGTGGAAATCCTGTACAAGTTCTGAGGCGTGATCCAGTTCCGTAGCTAGTAACCATGAGGTTTCTTCATCAGTTCCTTTGTAACCAGCCCAGTGGACTAAGTATAATAGTTGGCAATGTCATCGTCGTCTGTCGGTCTTTGAGTTGAGGATCTCTGAGACTTCATACTCGACTTCTTCATCGATCTCAATCGGAGGAGGTGGAGTTTGAGTTTGATGCGGAATAACGTTTGGGGTGGCAAGCTCGAGCTGTGAGACATGGAAGACAGGGTGGATGGACTTCATTGAATCTGGGAGGCAGAGTGTGACGGAGTGGGAGCCAGGTTGGGCGATGACTTTAAAAGGTCCAAGATTCTTGTCGGAGAGTTTCAGAGAAGGTCTCATGGTGCGGAAGAACTTGGCTTTGACATAGGCTTCGTCACCAACCTTGAAATCTGGCGGAGGAATGTGCTTTGCATCAGCAGGTCCTTGATAGCACTCTTGGGCGAGAGCCATTTCAGAGCGGAGGAATTCGTGGAGCTGCTGTAGGTCGGAGGTATACTCTTGGCCTCTAGCGGAAGTAAGGGATACGTCGGAATTGACTGTTATAGACAGATGATAACCCTTGTTGGCGAAGAAAGGAGAAATTCCAGTAGTCGCGCTAGGAGCATTATTGAATGCAAACTCAGCCATAGGTAGGAGGTTAGCCCAGTTATCCTGCTGGTAGTTGCAGTAGATTCGGAGGTATTGTTCAAGAGTCTGGTTAGTCCGCTCGGTCTGACCATCACCTTCAGGGTGGTAGCCAGAGGTGAAGTGGAGGGTCATTCCTAGAGCTTTACCTAGGGAGCAGAAGAAGTGGGAGACAAATTCCAAACCTCTGTCAGAGGTGACATGACTGGGGACTCCATGCTTCGAGAAGACCTGGGAGACGAAGATCTTTGCTAACTCAGGAGCAGAGATAGTGTCGTGAGTTGGAATGAATATTCCTTGCTTCGAGAGGCGGTCTATGATGACTAAGATTGCAGAGTAACCGTTGGACTTTGGGAGATGTTCTATGAAATCCATCAAGATGGAATTCCATGGGCGTTCAGGGATGGGGAGTTGCTTGAGCAGACCATAGGGTTTATGTCTAGGGACTTTAGCACGCACACACGAAGTGCAAGTACTGACATAATCTTTAATGAAGGTGTGAACACCAGGCCAAGTATAGTCACGTCGGAGTAACTCAAGTGTCTTGTTCCGACCAAAGTGACCTGATAGGGTGTGGTTGTGCTTGAAGCAGAGTATGTGTAGGCGGAGGTTGTTGACGTCGGGGACATAGATCCAATTATCAAGGCAGAGTAAACCGTCTGAGTCAACTGCCCAGCGAGGGTCGGTGGAGTTTGACATATGACATTGTGCCAATGAGTTGGAGCTGAGGGCGGAGCAGATGGAGGAGTGGAGATCGTCGATATCTATGAGTTCTGCAGTGTGGAGTGCGGGGTCGAGAAGGTAAGTTGCTCTAAGGGAGGACACGAGGTGTTCTTGAGTGAATATTGGGCGGGAATTGTGTGGATTGGCACGAGCGAGTCCCTATCCCCCTCTTTTAGGTAGACATCCCATTGTCGAGTAAGGGAATCGGGCTTTGTGCCAAGGCGTCCAGGGCAGAAACGAACAACCATATTGAATTGATTAAGAAATTCCGACCACCACGCTTGTTGGCGCGTGAGGAGTTTACTGGCGGAGAAATACTTGAGATTCTTATGATCTGTAATGACATCAATGGGAGTGGTGGAGCCCTCAAGGTAGTGTCGCCAATGTTGGAATGCCTCGAAAATTGCTAGAAGCTCCTTGTCGTGGGTATCATAGTTTAGCTCTGAACTTGTCATCATTCGAGAGTAAAACATGACAGGGCGGAGAATTGAATCGGGGCAAATGATAGAGAGAATTCCAGCAATAGCATAGTCGGAGGCGTCAGTCTCAACGACTAGCAGAGCGTCAGGAATCCAGTGGATGAGAATAGGGGCAGAGGTAAAGGCGGATTTTAGTTTATTGAAGGCGGAGCGACAGTCGTCGGAGAAATTCCAAGGAGTACCCTTGCGGGTGAGACAAGTGAGCAGAGTGACGATGTCAGA
Source organism: Solioccasus polychromus (assembly GCA_038090335.1). Taxonomy (NCBI): domain Eukaryota; kingdom Fungi; phylum Basidiomycota; class Agaricomycetes; order Boletales; family Boletaceae; genus Solioccasus; species Solioccasus polychromus. Next base: position 3,796 of record JBBPMM010000580.1, read on the forward strand.
GTAATTATGGATGAATCGTCGATAGAAATTGGCAAAACCCAAGAAGAACTGGATGTCTTTCACCTTGCGAGGCTCAGGCCAATTGGAGATAGCTTTTACTTTGTCAGGTGACATAGACAGACCTTCAGGTGAGAGGCAAAAACCAAGATATTCGATGGAGGAGGAATGGAACTCGCATTTCTCTGGTTTAGCATATAGACCATGCTGTCAGAGGCGGCGGAGTACTTCAGATACGTGTGCCGTGTGTGAGTCCATGTCGGCGGAGTAGATGAGAATGTCGTTGAGGTATACCACAACACAGACATCAAGCATGTCGGCGAAGATGCTATTGACGAACCTCTGGAAAGCAGCAGGGGCATTTGTTAGACCAAAAGGCATAACACACCATTTGAAAGACCCATAGCAAGTGCGGAAAGCAGTCTTCCATTCATCGCCTTCAGCGATGCGGACTAGGTGGTAAGCATGGCGGAGATCAATCTTTGTATAAATTGTAGCCTTGCTGGGAGAGTCCAAGAGGTCAGAGATGAGGGGTAGTGGATAGCAATCTTTCTTTGTGATCTTATTAAGGCCTCAGAAGTCAACACATAAGCAGAGAGAACCGTCTTTCTTTCGAATGAATAGAACCGGAGCGCCATGTCTGGAGTTAGATTGACGAATGAAGCCAGAGCGGAGATTCTCATTGATGAATGTGTGGAGTGCAACAAGTTCTGTCGGAGAAAGGGAGTAGATGGTACCAAGGGGTGGAGCAGTTCCTTCTTCCAAATCAATCTTCAAGTCGAAGTCGCGATGTGGTGCCAGCTGTTCAGCTTTTGCCTTGCTAAAAACATCTGTGAACTCGTGGTAGACTGAAGGGATTGTAGAGAGATCGATTGGCTCTGGCAGAGCGGTGGAAGTGGAGCGGAGTTTCACATCCCCAAGGCGGAGGAAAAGGGTGAAGTGGGTGGATCCCTGTAAACAACAAGCACGCTGGTAGGTTGCTGCATTCACAAAAGATATAGAGGGCAGACTAGGCGTGTTGGTGGAGTTTGGTGGAGCAGAGTCCAACTGAGGTGGAACCACCGTCAGAGCGGAGGGAGCAGAGGGAGGCGCCTTTGCTGCTAGCATTCATTGCTCAGTAGTCGGGAAGCTGATGTGGTTCAGTACCCAATCAATTGACGGATTGTAGCGGGTGAGCCAGTTATGTCCCAAGACTAATGGACAAGAGGAATCCAGCGGAGTGACATAGAATGTCATGGAGGTGACATCGCCAGAGGGAAAACGTATACTGAGGTCAGATGCATGAGTAATGCGTGCATTGGAACTTCCATCAAGGAGTCGGAGCAAAAGCAGAGTAACTTCACAAGTAATGATTGCATGTTTAAGTACTGTTACAGTTGTACTAGGAACCCTTATCTTTTTCTTCTTCTATTTTCTATTCTCTCCATGTATTCCTAATCTTTCCATTTTCTTGTTCCTATTTCTCCTGTACTTCCGATTCCTCCCGTTTTACCTCGTAGCACCGGAGCTAAGGATTTCCTATTATAGTCTCCATCCTCCGGAACATTCTAGATAGTTTCCTTTTCCTCTCCTGGTCTGTGCATCGTTCCCTACATATAAATAGGTAGACTTCTCATCCTTGTACCTTAGCTAGTTCTACGCAATTCAAGCCTAGTAACCAGCAAGCCACTCAGGACGAGCGAGATTGTCGTCATCATTCCAGTACTCTCAGCTACCATGCTAAGGAGTCTCATCACTCATCGAGGAGTGAGATATCAGCTAATCATCTTCATCACCATGGTACAGGATTTACTGTACGGACGCGTCGATACCCTCTATTGGGAGACGACCGTTCTCATCGTAATCATCTTAGGATTACCTCGCCGATGTATCAGCATATACCACCACATATATCTCAGTAGTTATTAGCTGAGTTACTAGCCTCAGCATAACAAAAGAACTAGCTCTCTTCACCGTCCCCTTCTACAGCGGACGGAACCCCTCTACCCACCATTACTCCACCTCGCAGCCCCGCCTACCCTTTGCCCTACCAAAAGAAGAAGAAGACCCATAACCCTTACTCCATCCCCTTCGCCTCCACCTCTTCTTCCATCCCACTCGAACGAACCACGTTGCTCCCAAATCCATCCCACGAAGAGACTCCCATTGACGTTGAGCAAGACCCACAACAGGAAGTTGACTGGGAAAAAGAGCTCGATGACGAACAAGACGCCAGACTTGCCCAGAACCTGTCCGCAGAAGGACACAACGACGAAACAGTAAGGAGAAGAGTAGAAGCTTCTCGAGAACAGAGATGTGCTTACGTAGAAGAAGAAGAAGCCAGAAGAGTCGCTGCATACACCAAGTGAAGAGAAGAGATGGCCAAAGGTACAGAACTCAAGGCCGGACTCCCGGATGATTTCTCTGGAGAATCAGAGGACGCAGTACGTTGGATGCTTGCCATGAAAGCGTACTTCAAGATGAATAGTGATCTCTACGACGATAAAGCAATGATGCTTACGACGCTCAATAAGATGAGCAAGGGACGAGGGAAGGTCTTCTCAGAAGGATGGTTTTATCGCCTGGAAAGCCCTAATATTCCAGATGATCATCGAACCTTTAACGTCATGGCAACTGACTTTGCCAAAACGTTCTTCCCTTTCAACACTGCCAGTAAGGCTTGCCGAACCATCTGTAATCTCACCCAGAATACCAAGGATAAGGACAGCTTCGCCAAATACATTGCCGACTTCTCCTTAGCTGCCACTCAGACCAGTCTTGCCGATGAAGAAGCCCTTATTGAATACTTCGGGAGAGGATTAGACAAAAAGATTACCACCAACATCCTCTCTATGGCCACGGTCCCCACTACACTCCAAGGATGGATGGATCAGGCCAGTAAGTTCAATGCGCAACAGGAATGCATTAAGGATATGCATAAAGGGTTAGGGTGGAGGAACTCCTCTAATGATAGGAAGGATCCCAACGCCATGGAAGTCGATGCTATTCGACTTTCCCCGGTCAAGAAGGCTCAACACATTCGAGAAGGCAGGTGCTTCATCTGCCACAAGAAAGGGTGTACTACCCATAACCATCCACGTGACGATAAGAAGACGGAAGGATCTACCCCACAATCCAACAATCCCTTCCGTAACCAGATTAGGGCTGCAGCAGTCGCCACCCCGGATCCTCCTAAAGTGCCAGAACCTCCCCCATCTTCTGACCTAGACAAATACCTTAAAGTCCTAGAGGGACGAAAGGTAGATCAGAAGGAACTTGTAAGGGTGCTCCAAGAATGTTTCGAAGAAGACGAAACAAGGGTTTCCAGAATGTCTACTACTGAGAAGATTCAGGGTTTTTAGAATGGAGGAAAGCATCAGCGTCTTATCCTCCCGAACGTTCCGCTCCTATCCTTTGTACCAGTAAGAAAGAGAAATCTATCCATATTCCTATATCTCTCTCTCACAGAACGAAAACCACTGAAATCAACGCCCTCATCGACTCCGGAGCCACTGAAAACTTCATTGACCCTATCACCATAGCAAAGTATCAGTTCCCCACAAAACGGCTTCCCTCCCCTATAAAAGCCTCTAATGCCGACAGACCCACCAATAAAGGAGGGTTTATCCGAAAGGAGACCTTCCTGGTAGTAAATATGGCAGGACGAGAAGAAGTCATCCGTTTTCTCGTGTTAAATTGTGGAGGAGATCGGGTCATCCTTGGAATCCCTTGGTTCACAAAGGTAAACCCACAGATTGATTGGGCCAATTGGGTTGTTACCATTCCTGCTCTTATGGAAGGACATAATGCCGAAGGAGAAGCCTTAGAACAAAGATATCTAATAGAATCGCTATGCAAAACTACTATCGCCACTGAGGCAGCCATCTCCACACCTAAGAAAGAAAAAGTCCTACCCCCTGAATATGCTGAATATGCCTCAGTATTCGAAGAAAGAACCCACGATCTTCTTCCCCCGTCTCGTCCTTTCGATCATGAAATCGATCTTGATGACTCCTTCGTTCCGAAGATCGCCAAAGTCTATCCCTTGAATCCTAAAGAGATGGAGACGTGTAAAGAGTTTGTTGATGAACATCTCCGGACAGGACGAATTGTCCCCTCTAAATCCCCTCAAGCTTCCCCCTTCTTCTTTGTCCCGAAGAAAGACAGCTCTCTACAACCATGTCAGGATTATCGATATCTTAATTCCCACATGGTCAAAAACGCTTATCCTCTGCTGTTAATCTCCGATCTCTTAGATAAACTGAAAGACTCTACGATCTTCACCAAGTTCGATGTTCGATGGGGATATAATAATGTCCTTATCAAACCTGAGGATCGATGGAAAGCAGCCTTCATCACACCCTTCGGACTCTTCGAACCAACGGTTATGTTCTTTGGACTATGTAACTCCCCTGCCACATTCCAAGCGTTTATGAATGATGGCTTCCGAGACCTTATCTCAGAAGGGTGGGTAGTCATCTATATGGACGACATCCTTATCCACTCCTCTGATCCTGTTCAACATACCGAGCAGACTAAACGAGTTCTTCAACGTCTTAAGGACCTTCATCTCTGTCTTAAAATTTCGAAGTGTTCTTATGACGTCAAAGAAGTAGAATATCTCAGAATGGTGGTCGGGCATCACCAAGCATCCATGGATCCCACCAAACTGAAAGCCATCCAGGAGTGGCAACCACCAATGTCAGTCAAAGTGGTTTGCTCGTTCCTAGGATTTTGTAATTTTTATCGAAAGTTTATTGCAAACTTCTCCACCATCGCACAACCCCTTATTGATCTCACCAAGAAGTCAACCACCTGGAACTGGTCTAGTTCTCACAAAGAGGTCTTCTGAACTCTCCAACACATCTTCATGTCTACCCCAGTTCTATGCCTCCCAGACACCACTTCCCCTTTCTTCTTGATGACTGATGCTTCTCTTGTGGCCACTGGGGGCGTCCTAATGCAGAAGGATGCTAACGGAGATCTCCATCCTTGTGCTTATTTGTCGAAGACTCTATCTCCTGCGGAACAGAATTACGACATCTATGATAGAGAATTACTTGCCGTCATTCATGCCCTCTATGAGTGGCATCACTATCTTCAAGGGACATCCCTTCCGGTGACCGTTCTTACCGATCATAAGAATCTTTCCTATTTCCGAGAACCACGAAAACTTTCCTGCAGACAGGCTAGATGGCTTCTCTTCCTCCAGGATTTTGACCTTCACTTCGTTCATCAACCAGGAACCCAAATGGGTCCTGCCGACACACTATCACGGTGAGATCATGTAGATACGGCAGATGATAATCAAGCAGTAACTCTCCTCCCTGATGACATCTTCATCAATGCCATTGATCTTGCCCTCTCCAACAAAATCACCCAGTCATCCTCCACAGATCCCCTAGTCCTTGATGCCATTGCTAAATCAATGGAGGATTCTCCTTTATTCCCCCACTCCTTCCCACAGGACTGGACTTTCTCCGACGGGAAGCTCTATTTCTGTAATCGCCTTTATGTGCCGGAATCGCTCCGTCATGACATTGTCTCCTCTGTTCATTCCTCCTTCGCAGGGGGTCATGGTGGCATCTTCCACACTCACACCCTCATCACTCGTGACTTCTGGTGGCCAGGTCTTTCTACTTTCATTCGCCGCTTTGTTTCTGGCTGTGCTACCTGTCAACAGAACAAAGTCAACACTCACCCCTCCGTCCCTCCTCTCTCTCCTATCCCCTCGACCGCCTCTCGCCCCTTTGAGCAGATCTCAGTCAATCTCATCACCAACCTACCTCCCATTCGGGGTTTAGACTCTATTTTGGTCGTGGTCGACCATGGCCTTATGAAGGGGGTAATTTTCACCCCTTGCTCTAAAAACATTGATGCCGAAGGCGTCGCTCAACTCTTCCTGGAAAAAGTCTTCCCTAGATTCGGACTCCATGACTCTGTCATCTCTGATCGGGGACCACAATTCACTTCTGCCTTTGCAAGAGAGTTGTCCCATCTTCTCGGATATGATTTATGGCTCTCCACTGCTTATCAACCTCAAATGGATGGGGAAACCAAACAAACCAATCAGTCCCTAGAAACTTATCTATGGATATTCTCTGAGGGCCGCCCAGACAAATGGGTGGATCTGCTACCATTAGCCGAATTTTCCCATAATTCCAACGTCCACTCATCTACCCAAAAAACCCCATTCTCACTCATGTTCAGATATGAACCTAGGGGGTATCCCTCTCTTGGAAAGACATTTATCCTGGCTCTAGAAAAATGCCTTACCCTTCTAGAAGAAGCATGGAAAGAAGCTCTTGCGGCTCACGAGAATTCTGCTCGGATCATGAAGGAACGAACCTTTTCCAAGTTTAAACCATGGAAGGTTGGAGATAAGGTATGGTTAGAAGCTCGAAACCTTCGTTTCCGTCATACATCCAAGAAACTCTTGCCCCGACAAGAAGGACCTTTCGAAATCTCAAAGGTCATCTCCCCTCTAGCCTATGAACTCTGCTTACCCCCATCCTGGAAAATCCATAACGTCTTTCATGCCTCGCTCTTATCGTCCTATTGGGAAACTCCCAAACATGGACCTAACTTCCTAAAGCCACCGTCAGAGGAGATAGAAGGAGAAGAAGAATGGGAAGTCGAAGACATCTTGAATCACCGCAGAACACGAGGACAGAGACAATATTTAGTGAAATGGAAAGGGTACTCCTCCGCCGAAAATACTTGGGAACCAGAATCCAATTTAGGCAATGCTTCCAAGGTGCTTGACGAGTATAAAACTCGACAACATCTTTGAGACTCTGCCTACCCACTTCTACACCTCCATTCATCCGTCACTTTTATCTATCAGTATGTCTAACCTCGCCATCTATGCTGAACGTCTCCCTGTTTCTTATCGCCATATCCTTTTCAGCACCATCCTTGCCGATCCTCACCCTCTTTTCTGCGTCAAACACGACCCCCTCTGGCCCCAAGCGACCTCGCTGCATACGATGGTACAGTTGTACCATCAGATCTATACCACTGACCTCCTCTTTCAACGATCCCGCTCTGGCGCAAGCTCAGCTTTCACTTGGGCCATCGACCACTCTACCCAGCAGACGCTGGACCACCTTCTTGATCTTATGCATCAAGAAGGCTTTTGGTTCTTTGTGAACCGCATCCCACCTTCGACTATCCCCATCCTCCAGTCTCTCCTCGATGGACTTACCCCCATTGAGGAAACTCGCTATCAAGGATATCCCCTTACCGTCACTGCGGGAATAGAACCCCATTTTCTCCTCCCTTCTACCTCCTCACCGACCCCCCCATCTACTTCCACGTCACTGCCCCCTGCTCATAGGCCTCGTCGTCGTCCCTGTCGCCAGCCCACTCCCTACTCCGTCCCAACTCAACCTCATCTCTCGTCTTACGACAATACCCCTACTCTCCCTATTCCGGAACCTGCTAGACCTACATGGACCCCTCAACCCGAGTGGGAAGCCCTGACCTCTACCTACGACAATGATACCCACCTCCCTATTCCCCCATCAACCCCTCCTTGTTCCCCTTCCCTGGGCACCCCTTCTCATCCTATTGATGTCGACACTCTTCCCAACACCCCTATTCGTTCCAGACAATGCTTCAAATGTCAGCAGTGGGGTCATTGGTATCAGGAATGCCAAGAGTATCGCTGCCCAAAATGCTATTTATGGGCTCCAGGACACTTACAGAGTCACTGTCAAGGACTCCCATGCGACGGTTGCAGGATTAGAGGGCATAAGGTTACTTATTGTCCCAATATTTCTACTAACCCCTTGGTCACTACCTGGATCATCAAAGAAAATTCTTCTTCGGGCGGAGAAAATAATAGTCCAGTTCTGTGACCTGGACGTTAATAGGGGGGTAATGTTACGGTTGTACTAGGAACCCTTATCTTTTTCTTCTTCTATTTCCTATTCTCTCCATGTATTCCTAATCTTTCCGTTTTCTTGTTCCTATTTCTCCCATACTTCCGATTCCTCCCGTTTTACCTCGTAGCACCGGAGCTAAGGATTTCCTATTATAGTCTCCATCCTCCGGAACATTCTAGATAGTTTCCTTTTCCTCTCCTGGTCTGTGCATCATTCCCTACATATAAATAGGTAGACTTCTCATCCTTGTACCTTAGCTAGTTCTACGCAATTCAAGCCTAGTAACCAGCAAGCCGCTCAGGACGAGCGAGATCATCGTCATCATTCCAGTACTCTCAGCTACCACGCTAAGGAGTCTCATCACTCATCGAGGAGTGAGATATCAGCTAATCATCTTCATCGCCACGGTACAGGATTTACTGTACGGACGCGTCGATACCCTCTATTGGGAGACGACCGTTCTTGTCGTAATAATCTTAGGATTACCTCGCCAACGTATCAGCATATACCACCGCGTATATCTCAGTAGTTATTAGCTGAGTTACTAGCCTCAGCATAACAAGTACAAAGGCAGAATCTATGAAGCAGTTGGTGGAACCAGAATCAATTAAGGTGGAGACCGACGAGGTATCATAGGAGAGGATGGAGACAGAAGGCATAAGTGAATTTGGATCAGAAAGAGCAGACGTGTTTAGTCTTGGCTCCATCGAGGCACAGTAGGAGTCAACGCAATCTCCAGCCTGTGTGGAGCACTGGGGATTGCAGACTATTTTTTTGACTCTGCAGAGGTGGGAGTCTCAGATGGAGTAGCCTTAGCTGCGCGGGCCTTCACTTTTGCTGCCTTCGAGGCGGCCTTAGGACAGTCTTTGGCGTTATGTCCTGGCTGACCACAGAACATGCAAAGCTTCTCCTTGAAGCAGTGCTGGCGTTCTGCTTCTGTCAGTTTTCCGTCTTTGCCCAGATGGGAAGGGGCATCAGAGGTAGACGACTTGGCAGAATTCTTGCCATTGCCAGACTTAGGGGCGGAAGTGGATTTATCCTTCGCAGGGGGAGTGGATGCAGAGTTCGGAGCAGAGGATTTCTTGGAATGAGAGGTGGAGGAGTTGGATGGTTTGGACAAGGATTCGGTGGTGGAGGAGTTCTTATCCTGACGAGAGATCTCAGACTTTCGTTCCCAATAGCACACATCAATAGTTTGAGCGAGGGAGCGGAGATCTTGAAGGGTAGTGGGTTTTCCAACTCTAGAAATCTCGTCCTTGATCCTACATATCTGGCAAGCCATTATAGAAAATGTGGCAGAGTGCTCCTTCTCCATAACCACAAACTTGAGCAGCCAGACAGTTAAACCCGACCACATACTTGTTAATCTGCTGATTATCTTTCATTGACAAATTGTCCAACTGGTGCTCTGCATCTCCGACTGGGTTGTGTGGACCAAAATTGGACTTGAGCTCCCTGATGAACTCTTGGTAGTCATCCATCCAGATAGGGTGGCAATCGCTGTTGGAGTGGAGTAGATCTTGTTTGAACCATTCTAAGGCCATGCCTGTAAGGTAGGATTGGGCGAAAGTGACCTTGGAGTGGTCGGAGCGAAAAGCCTTAGGGCAGTCCTGGAAATTCAACTCGCACTGCACCAGAAAGGTGCAGAGTTTGCACATATCTGTTCCATCAAACATATCTGGTTCGCGGACTTTGGTGCAGGAAGAGGTGGAGTTGCGATTGGAGGTAGCATGATGTGCAAAGGAGTCGATTGCACGAGCTAGGAGGGTGAGCGCATCAGTATTGGGATCAGGAGTGGGTGCACGGGAGTCAGGAAGGGGAATATCAGGTGGGTCATTGTCTCCATCACTTCCGCCACCAGAAGGTCTATGAGGGTCGTCGTCAGGTGGACTTTGGTGTCCAGAGGGTATATGAGAGAATGTTGGACGACAGTCAGAGAAAGGTGTTGGAGTGGAGGATCTGCGACGAGATGGACCAGGGGAAGGAGGACGATGGGAAAAGGAGAGGAACTCGTCTTCAGCCTCGAGTGCTGCGAGACTAGGAAGGGAGCTGCCAGGCATAAGTGCCCTTTGGTGTAGCTGAGCACGCGTCTGAGCGTGAGTCTGAATAGTACTGGTAGGGGCTATAGGATTTAGTGAATGCATAAGGATGAGTTTGAATATACTGTCAAGCGTCGGTCCGATGCTATTCCACTCTAGCTCCGACATTGGAGGGAGACATAGTAGGCAGACTTGGGTCGGAGGTGGGTCAGACGGGCTTGGCTTCAGCTACTTGGGCAGAGAGCTGCACCCTTACGCACTCGTGCCCTATATTTCGGAGGGCGAAGGTATCGAGAGGTCAGACGCTTAGTTGGGGAAGAGTCCAAGCTAAGACTTGAGGGAAGCAGGAGAGAATAGCAGGGGAACTTAGTTGATATTCGAACTGAGGAGAAGTCCTCAGCAAACTACAGTATTTATACAGGAGGAGGCTGAAACAGTAACAACGAGTGTTGGTAACTGACTCATGAAACAGGAGTAAGATGTCAGAGTGAAACAGGAATGGAGGTGTCAGGGTTGACACTGGAATGGAGATGTCAAGATGAAACTAGGGTAGAAGATGTCAAGATGAAATGTGTAAGAAACTAGAACATAACACTAGGTTGGAGCAGAGTAAATGAGGCAGAGTAAACTTAAGTAACGAAAAGGTATAAAGAGCGGAGTAATATGTCAGAATAAAGTCGGAGTAACGTCGGGATTGTCATGCCCATGACAAAGGGCTAGAAGGTTTCTTCTTCCGTTGGTAAGTAGAGGGGTATGGGGGTCCTTGAGGGGAAGTAATGTTGAAGGTGGAGGGGTCGCTTCCTTCTAGCAAAGGAGCATAGAGGTATGAGCTAGTTCTTTTGTTATGCTGGGGCTAGTAACTCAGCTAATAACCAATGAAATAGAACCAATGGAAGATTCTATGCCTTCTGTTGGGCCAGACTCCGATGAGAATGGCAATGACGATAGTTGTCCCTTCCTGGACAAAGTCTACTCAGACTTGGAGATCATGCTAGGCAATAGTCATGATGAAGTAGATGACTTGATATGGGACTTTGCAGTAGAAGATGATGGCAAAGTAACAGGCTACTTGGATGACTGGAATGGTGGTGGGGTCTCACTCAAGGAGCAGCTTGCTGGTTACTAGGCTTGGATTGCATAGAACTAGCTACCAACTATGGTACAAAGTTGGGATATTTATAGTATGAGATGAGTGCATGGACCAAGGAGGAAAAGGAAACTATCTAGAATGTTCTGGAGGATATTGACTGAAAGGTAGGGGTACAGCTCCAGTACTGTAAGGCAAAAACAGGAGGAATCGGAAGTTCGGGATAGAATGGAGCATAGTCAGAAGGAAATGGAAGGATTGAGGACAAGATTGGAACATGTCATGGGCATGACAATTCCGACGTTACTCTGCCTTTATTCCAACATATTACTCCACTCTTTATACCTTTTCGTTACTTAAGTTTACTCCACCTCATTTACTCTGCTCTGACCTAGCATTACATTCTAGTTTCTTACACATTTCATCTTGACATCTTCTACCCTAGTTTCATCTTGACATCTCCATTCCAGTGTCAACCCTGACACCTCCATTCCTGTTTCACTATGACACCTTACTCCTGTTTCATGAGTCAGTTACCAACACTCATTGTTACTGTTTCAGCCTCCTCCTGTATAAATACTGTAGTTTGCTGAGGACTTCTCCTCAGTTTGAATATCAACTAAGTTCCCCCGCTATTCTCTCCTGCTTCCCTCAAGTCTTAGCTCAGATTCTTCTCTGACTAAGCATCTGACCTCTCAATACCCTCACCCTCCGAAATATAGGGCACGAGTGCATAAGGGCGCAGCTCTCTGCCCGAGTAGCTGAAGCCAAGCCCATCTGACCCACCTCCGACCCAAAGTCCACCTACTATGTCTCCCTCCAACGTCAGAGCTAGAGCGGAATAGCGTTGGACCGACGCTTGACACACTATCAAAAATGCTTACCCACTTCCCCTCATCTCCAATCTTTTGGACAAGCTGAAAGATTTGACTATCTTCACCAAATTTGACATCAGATGGGGGTATAATAATATCCTCATCAAGCTGGAAGACAGATGGAAAGCAGCATTTATTACTCCTTTTGGCCTCTTTGAACCTATGGTTATGTTCTTCGGGTTGTGCAACTCTCCCACCACTGTTCAGGCATTCATGAATGACACCTTTTGGGATCTCATTTCTGAAGGATGGGTCATCATTTATATGGATGACATCTTGATTCATTTCTCCAACCCCATCGCCCATCAATCCCACACAAAGAAAGTTCTTCAACAGCTATGAGATCTTCATCTCTCATTAAAACTCTTGAAATGTTCCTTTGATGTCCCTGAGGTAGAATATCTAGGGATGATTATTGGAAACCATTGCGCTGCCATGGACCCAACAAAGTTAAAAGCCATTGAAGAATGGAAACTGCCCACATCTGTCAAAGCCATATGATCTTTCCTAGAATTCTGCAACTTCTACAGAAAGTTTATCGCGAATTTCTCTACGATTGTGCAACCCCTTATCGACCTCACCAAGAAGTCTTCTTCTTGGCATTGGGGCGACCCTCAGGAGGAAGCATTTCACACTCTGCAAAAGATTTTCATGTCTACTCCTGTCCTTCATCTCCCAGACACTACCCTACCATTCTTTGTTATGACAGACGCCTCGCTCACAGCCACCAGTGGTGTTCTAATGCAAAAGGATATGAATGGAGACCTTCATCCCTGTGCCTACCTTTTCCACACACTCTCCCCTACTGAGCAGAACTACAACATTTATGATTGAGAACTCCTTGCCATTATACATGCTCTCTATGAGTGGCAACATTACCTCCAAGGTACCTCCTGTTATGCTGAGACTAGTAACTCAGCTAGTAACTGATATGGTAGAGTCGATGATAGACTCGTATGTGGCATCGAGGTAATCCTAGGACTATTAGGACTACGGTGGTTTCTTCCCAAGTGAGAACGTCTACCCTCCTGGTGGGTACTTCCTGTGCGATAGTAGCGAAGAAGATATAGATTTGTTGATGTACCCCTCTCCAAGTGATTACGGAGGCTTCTAACAGAGAGTACTGAATTACTGGAATGGTGATGGTCTCGCTCATTCTGAGTGGCTTGCTGGTTACTAGGCTTGGATTGCGTAGAACTAGCTGATGTACATGGGTAAAGAGCCTACCTATTTATAGGTAGAAGGACTGTGCATGGACCAAGAGGAAAAAGGAAACTATCTAGAAGGTTCTGGAGAATATTGACTATAAGAGGTAACCTGTAACTCCGGTGTTACAGAAGAACGGGAGAAATAGGAACATAATTCAGGAAAAGTAGGAAAGAACGGGTAAAAGATAGGGGTCCACACTAAAACCGTAACATTACCCCCTTCGTAGCTCCCAGCTCACTGAGCTGAATTATTCTCACCACCAGAGGAACCTGCTTCTTTGACAATCCATTCCGCAACCGGAGAGTTAGTTGAGATGTCGGGACAGTGAGATACCTTATGTCCCATAGCTCCACAACCATCACAAGGAAGGCCCCTACAGTAACTCTGTTGATGACCTGGGGCCCAAAGGAAGCACTTGGGGCACCGATACTGGCAACACTCCATATACCAATGCCCCCATTGTTGACACTTAAAACACTGTCCAGAATGAACAGGGGTGTCTGGAAGGGAGTCCACATCTATGGGATGAGTAGGGGTCCATGGGGAAGGGGAATGAGGTGGAGGTGGCAGTGGGGTAGAAGGGCAAGACGCCAAATGGTCAGGCAGTGGTTGTTCCCACTCAGGTTGAGGGGTCCAGGTGGGTCCAGCAGGTTCTGGTATGGGTAGAGCGAGGGTGTCATCATATGATGAGAGGCATGGTTGGGTAGGGACGGAGTACAGGGTAGGTTGGTGACGAGGGCGATGACAAGGTCTGTGAGCAGGAGCAGAGGAAGAGGGGGTAGATGGAGGACTTGGTGAGGAAGGTGAGGAGAGGAGAAATCGGGGTTCTATCCCAGCAGTGATGGTAAGGGGGTACCCCTGATAGTGAGTTTCCTCGATAGGGGTAAGTTCTGCGAGGAGGGATTCGAGGATGGGGATAGTAGAGGATGGGATACGATTCACAAAGAACCAGAATTCTTCTTGATGCATGAGGTCTAGGAGATGATCCAGCGTCTGCTGGGTAGAGTGGTTGATAGCTTGCATAAATGCAGAGCTAGAAGTGGAGCAGGA
>JBBPMM010000581.1:0-17831 GCA_038090335.1 Solioccasus polychromus
TTCTACGTGACTGGCGCACTCTTGCCGCTCTTGATCGCAGGCTCGGTGCAAGCTGCTGCTGTGGGGACTGGAGGAGATGGTCTGGTCTTGAGAAGTAAGCATATGTGTTCGTTCGAGACTTCTCGCAGTGACTTACCATTAAAAAAATGAAGACGCTGAGCCAGAGGATATAGGCGGCAACGAAGACATCGGTTAACATGGTTCGAGTACGTCAAGGATCAAAATTATCTAATGCAAAGATAGGTTTCGCTTTCAAAGCGTGATACGATCACCGAGGTGGAAGCTCTATATTCGTAAGCACGATTCATAAAATCCGAATACAAGGATAGGATAACGCTCAGATTAGATGTAAATGTCCACGGACCGTCGTAGTGTTGTTGCTGGCTCTATTGGTTTCTTTCTTTTCTTCACTTAAATGTATTGTCTTACGTTCGCCATCCAAGGCCGCTTCTCATGTTTTTTTTTCGGCTGGATAAATTCATTTCTTTGGTATGAGAATTGATTAGTTGGCAGGCATTCTAGAGTTGGACTGACCGTTGGATTGGGATGATAATGCCAAGATACTGAATTGTTGAGTTCTCAACGGCCATGACGACAGTTGTTGAAGTCGCATTTTATGTGAATACTGGCGTTGTAGTATGTTTACGCTGTGATGGAGTACAACCAGCTTGCTGTGTTTATGGCGTGATGTTACTTGCCTTTTTCGAATGGAATCAAAATTATTATATTTAGTTCCAGTTAGCGGCATCTACCGCGCCGAACGTCTACTCAACGCCACGACATTGGATACCACATTTTACACTGAAACTTATTGCATACTATTAGAGCCGTTTGAGAGACGAGGCATAAGGTGGTACAAAGGAGTTGATAAAAGTATCGGCGGTGGCGCACCTCGCGCTTAGAGCCCCTCCCGGGAGATGCCGGAGGAGAATAGAGAACGATCACGTGTAGTGCCTCTTTCAAGAAAATACCGGAGATTATCGCAAGGCAGTTCGCCGTTGGCCCAGAATCAGTCCGCTCTGGCGGCGCAGTCAATTAAGGATCGTGGGATGATGAAATTGTGTGTGGTTGCAATACACATGACCATGAATCTTCGTTCCATTTAGGTATATCTTCCTCTTGGCTTCCTTGGTGCCATGACATTCACACATTGATGTCAGTGAGAGCTTTGTTCACTGTCTATGTATGCGAGGTAAGTGAACCGATCAAGCTTCGCCTCGGGTGGGTCCTTGGCCGGATATAAATCAGGTTAGTACATCGGAGAGATGTGATATTTATAGATGGCGACCATAGCATGCTGCATATCTGTCCTATGGCCATAATTGAAAAAATGTGTTGTTGTACGAAGATACGATTTGTCGCGCGTAAGACTTCTTAAAGTTCTACTTCGCACTGACCAGTGGTTTTCCCCGTCTGGCCTAACTAAAGTTCTTTTTTAAAAAAAAGAAAAAGGAAAAAGAAACTTGGCGTAGAAGATTACGGGTTAAAGAAGCCCACCACATCTAATATAACGAAACCGCTGGATCGATGGTGAATGATATGAAGCTGATCAATATATGGCAGGGTTTAGAGGCGCTGCTTAACCCTCGGCATTACGAAGAACCATATATATAATCCCTGTTGCGACTTCTTCGAGACTTCGTGCAAGCATTGGTGAAACGACATCAGCGGTCCTGTACGCCGTTCTTTGTTTCCCTGCCCTTCCTAAACAAATATTTAATACACCGAGCGAAGGATATAACTGACCTGAAGTCAGCGACCTCGGATCTCCTAACGCGAATATATACCCTTATCGCTCGATAAGACTTTCGCATTGTGCATGGAATGTCCTCCGAGTTTCAAATTATCGACGAACTTGCCTTTCTCCATTCGAACGACTGTTTAGCAAGTATGCCAGTCCCTCATTCATTTAAACTTAATTATTTTACTTATAAACAAATGCATAGTTTCCATTGTCAGTGCTGTCATGTACGATTATTGTAAGTAGCACCCTTATGCACACTAATACGGTCGAAACGAGAATATTGATATTGATCTTTTACCGCTAGTCCTTACCCTTCCACGTGAGGTGTGTTGCATCGATCCCATGACGTCCTGTCATTGACTGAACTGAATTGTAAAAGATCGACAATATATGGGTAATGTATGTCAATTATGAAGCGGGTATGATGTTTATGATAGTTCCGCAGTCTAAACCTTGGACCTGGATGTCTACATTGTTTGTTCTGGTACTTCTCAGTCCAACCGTCATTACATGTGCCCTGAATTGACAAATTTGTAGATCCGTTACACTGGCCTTTGCTGGGTTGTGTATGTATACATTGCAAATTGAAGGACTGAGCTCATATGAAGTACTTTCTATAGGGTTTGCCAAATATGTGCGTTCAGAGTCGAACTAAGGGACTATCGAAACTGATTAGAAATACTCAGCGACGAGTTCGTTTGTTCCAGGACCTGTGTCAGTGAGTTTACCCGAAATTTGTGCCGTCTCCTTTTTAATAACCACCTGATAGTTGTATGTACCTTGACATGAGCGCATGATTTTATTTACACCAACTTCTTAGGTGTATGTCGGCGTCCATTTGATATCGATCCTTTGATACCAGCGAAGGATAATGATTTTTGCAGGTACCGCACTGACTATTATCGGTAACTGGGCGTTCCCGATATTCTACAACGCTGCCAATCGTGAGTTATCATATTCACATCAATGCTTGCAAAGTCATTTGATCATTATATCAACCGTAGTAGTAATGATTGTGCGAGTGTATGCAGTGTGGAAACGATCGAAACTCGTTCTTTACATCCTCCTATTCATTTACGTTTCGCAGGTTGCCGTTCTCTTTGCTATCCCAGCTATCTACGTCAACACTAGTACAAATCTCATAGGCACGTCTCAAACTTGACTGTATTTGCCGTATCAACCTGACATAATTTACCTGCTTCATCTGCATTCAAAGTCCAAGTTGTTCAAATCTCAACGTATAACATTTGCATCTTCGAGTATAAGACTCCATCGACACTTTGGCGCTGGCTCTCTTTAGTCCCTTCGCTTTTGCTTAGTACTACACTCTTTCTTCTCGCTGTGGGTCAAACATTCAAGCAATCGGTTGAGATGTACAGAGCAGCGAAGTGTTGGCAACCCAACAAGTACATGGAACAAATCGTTGGAGATGGTATTATTTATTTCATTGTGTATGTATCTCCCTATCTTTTCCATTTCCATTCACCGGAAATATATTATCCAAATGTTCCGTCTGACCAGGGTTTATAGAACGGTACTTTTCAGTATCGTAGCCACATTTCAAATCAACAACTCATCTAAAATAAGCAGTAACTCGATGCTTCTTCTCGTATCCTTCGTCTATATTTCTATGAGCACCATGACACCTCGGTTCTTGATAAGCCTCCGAGAGTTGCACGAACGTAGCCGCCTCAGATCCTGGCAAAGCACTGGCACGGAATTCCATGTCACGTCGTCGCAATCGATCGCCAATCGGAACACGACTCTATCTCCAATTCCATTCGTGGATATCGGTCCAGACAATCAGATGATGAGGTGGGGCGGTAACGAATCGGAGGATATAGAATTAGAGGCACGAGTTTCGAGAGATCATGTCAGGGCTTACTATGCTTGAGCATTTGTCGAAGGCGAAGTGTCGCACTGAGGTTTCGACGACTGTATTGATAGGATGGTGGTTTGGACCAAAGTAACTTGTATATTTATTTTTTTCTTGTGTATTTTCCGTTTACACTGTAGCGTATGTGCATGTGCGCAACACAACCAAGGCTATAATTTAAATTTGTTGTTACATGTAAGACTCTTTGAATGATCACGTTTGAACCACGTTTTTATTTGTTGCCTCATAATCGATGTTGAAAACAAGGGGCCCACCTGAAGGTAATATCGCAATATTCATTTAGGAATAACATAGTCCGTCCATCGCCTCAACACGATCTGGTTTGTCCCCATGGAAAATATCACGAGTCTGGATTATCTCTGGAATACAAAGGCCATAGTGAGCTTGCTATCTGACCGACGAAACCAGATAGGTCTCCTTGTGGCCTCTTGAATTAACCTTTCGAGTCCCGCATTGCTGATCCGGGATGGGGCTCCCAGCTCTCAAATACGTCACGCACGTCTGGATTATTAGCATCATAACGCTAGACAACATTTTTCTGACTGGATGTAGTGGTTCAGCGACCATGATGTATGATGGTCCTCTAATTTTACCATCAGTACTGATTGTTGATCACATTCGGGCGGGGAGAGGGAGATTTCAACCCTGTCTAAACAAGTGAGCCACGGACGACACGGTAGTTTTCATAGTCCATCAACTGACGTTTGATCAGAATGAAGAAAATGACAAGGTGGTCGATACTGGCGAAATAGAACTCAATGCTGCTTAACAGGGTTCCAGAAGTACTAGTTGAACTTTGCAAACATTAGAGCTGGAGAGTATATACTTCTGTGAAGTTCGTTCACAACAGTGACAAGTTGAGTAGAGCAGATGTGTATGTTATAGACGGGAGAAAGCCCCTGAAAGCTCCCTGATCTGAAGTACGGCATGATGAGCGAGCTGCAAGAGCGGGATTTGCACAAGACTAAGCGAACTCGAGCAAGGTGCGAGACGAATGTGGGTCGGACAACGGACCCGGTGGCAGGTGCGAAAACGAGGAGTTGGCGGACGCTCAATGCGAGGCTCGCTTGCAATCGTAAGACGAAGACGCGCAGTCAATGCTGCCAGCTCCACACCAGCTCCTCCGATCTTGAAAATCACACGTATTCTAGTCCGTTCCCGGTGGAGTTGGTCTTCTTTTCCCCATCCCAACATTCGTGATCTCCGTCTTGAGCAAGGTTTTATGGTCTACTGCGATGTAATTCGCCCAATCCCTGATGAAGTCGTTCAATGGTTGAGCCACGGACATCAAAAGTAAGTGAAGGGTTTACTCTGCAATTAGACTGAGGTAGACTGGTGAACATTTCTTCTCTCCTTGCGCCTGCTAGTCACTCCACTCTTTGTGTGCCTTTGGAGAAATGGAGAGCAGAGGTGAAGGCAATATAACACATCTCATATCTTCCGCATAATGCCCAATTGACACGTGTTTCGTCACTAATTTTTTGTTTGAGATGTATTATGGCGACAAAGCGCCACTGGCCACATCTACTATATGTCCATGAATGTCATCGAGATCCCAACTAGCATTCACTGCTCTTCTTCGCCCACCTTCACAATAAGCCATGGATATATGCACAAACTCCTTTCGGGGGAAGAAAGGGGTCAGAAGTCATAAAAGGGCAGTGTTGCTCCAACTCGTGCCATCGGTGTTTCAGCTCCATGCTGAGTCCATCCCTCGATTTCCTCGGAGCATAAAAGCATAAAATTGGCATGCGGAGACCAGTATTTCGCGCCTCGGGAGAGCCCAAGAGCATTCCGTTTTCAAACATTTCCGTGGCTGCCAGTACTTCAGTCTGGCTTCCCAGTAACAGGAGAACTTCACTCTTTAGGAGTCTCGTTCATCCAGAATTGCCACTCCTTGGCACCACAACGATGACAGTCTTTTCGGGAAATCCGGCAACATAATTATTGTCCCAATGAACCACACCTCCGATCCTGATAGCAAATGAGCATGCTACGATCATAATGAATTTGTCGTCCGTGGGTCGGATTGGAACCATCCTGTGTCACCTCATTGTTGCATCAGGGGACGACCATACTCATCGGTCCTTGTTCCCAATGAGCGTTGATTCAACATTTAATGCACTCTACATGGACAATATAAATACCACGGAGTTCAACGCTGAACTAGCTGCAGCTCAGTTCCTTCGATTTTTCATAATTATATTCTAATTTTCCTACAGGCATGTTCTCCGACGTTCAGTTTGCCCTGGAGCTTCTTCAGATGAATAACTACACATGTCGTATGTCAAGTCAATTACTCACCTTCTCGCTTGAACTTACAAAGTGTCAACACAGTCATCACAGTCACCGCTATCGTATTTGACTACTGTCTGTTTTACTCGTGTCATCGTATCATCAATTACTCACACCATTGTGATGACATTGTCGCAGTCCTTACCCTTTCAAGAGAGGTATTTCTTATCACCCCATTCATTTTTATATTTTCTGAATGTCTTCTAAAGATAGATTACGTTTGGGTAGGGATGCCTGAAACAAGAGTCGATGACAAAATTAAACTTTCGTGCAGTGTAGACCCTGGACTTGGGTCTCAACATTGTTCGTTCTCGTATGTATCGGACCAGCATCCCAACCATCCCGTTATCCAGATTAACCAATCACAGGTCCGTTATTGTGGTCTTTGTTGCACTATGTAAGCATATAACTAGGATTTTGAACCTTGTAGTTGACAATGGATCTTTACCCTAGTATGTCAGCCCTTTGTGTGTGCAATAAAACAATAGAGGCGACCCGAGCTGAGATGTGTTTACAGATGGTAGTGCATTTATCCCTGGACCCCTCGCTGTCAGTGTTTTACTTTGCATGTATGTCATACAATCCACTCATCCTATTTCCACCAGACGTATGCATCTAAAAATTCTGTTTCACAAGCAAAAGCATTGACGTTGCACCCACAGATGTACGTGTATATACACACGATTCTTCCACGGGCCGGAGATGCGAATTATCTCAAGGTACATTTATTACCGTCATTTCTTCTTGGGCATTTGTAGTGTTTTATAACGCCGCCGATCGTAAGTCACTTTCTCCATTCAACTTTTCCCGATCATGAACTTAATCGCAGTGGTGATGATTCTGCGAGTGTATGCAATGTGGAATCGATCAAAAAAGATCCTTCATGTCCTCGTGTTTCTCTTCGTGCTGCAGGTTATTGCTTTGGCTGTTTCGAATGGAATGTTATATTCACCCAATAAATATCTCGTAGGTATGCCTTGATATAATCTGCATACATATCAGTGATCTCATACAGCTTTCCCTAGTTATCATCGTACAAATCAACGATCTCGCTTTTTGCAATTCCTCATTCAACGTCCCGCCCCAGTTGAATTTGAACATTACAATCCCTCAATATACTCTCAGCTCCGCACTTTTGCTGCTTGCTATAGCACGAACCGTGAAGCAGTCAGCTGAGATGTACAAAGCGACCAAAATGTGGCAACCTAATCGGTATCTACAACGCCTGGTAAGCGATGGCATTCTCTACTTTCTCATGTGGGTGTCTCGCTTTGTTGCCTTCTCAAGCATTCACGACCCTAAAATTTTGTCGGGAACTTTTAGAGTTGAATTTTATCTCATCGCCGGCACAGTGCAAAGTGAAGGTACCAGTACAGTCGTGAATAGTACCTTTCTGCTCTTCCTAAACACCTTTGGAAATGTCATGCTCTGCCCTATGATGCCTAGATTTGTTATTGGCATTCGAGAGCTGTACGACCATGACCATCTACGCGGGCAAGGTATCGATAGTGCGTTTGGCGCCTCACCGCGACTCATCTTGAACGAGGACGAGGACTTGGTCCTGCCAACATTTGGGTCTCCGGACATCATCCCGGGAGAAGATAGCCCAGAGATTGCGGAGCAGGGCGAAGAATATGAGGGTATTCGCTTGGAAGCCCGAACCACTGGGGATACTGCGCGTCAGGTTTAAAATGGCTTGAAGTTGAGGCGGGGCCGCTGAAAGAGTGCACGGCCATTGCTAGGACGTCTTTTACCTATCTCTGTGCTTGCTTTTCTGGACTTGATTGTATCCTAAGTGCTGATCGAAATATATCCCACGTGAGTTACGACCTAGCAATCTGGGCAGTGCGCCGGGCGCGCGTAGGGTTTTATATGGAGCAGAGGCCTAATTTTGACTTTCGCTGCTGGAAGCTAAGGGCAGTGGGCTAGGCTCGATGATGGCCGCGTCCGCATTGATGGAGGACGTGCATCCAAAGTTTGAATCTGGCATAGTAATTATGCTGGCGACAGCGTTAAGAGATATTCGCACTTGATCAAGCTTGATGTCATCTCTGCTAAACACTTCGTGGGAACGATATTCCCACGTTCAATTCGATCTTTTCATTCTATTGACATGTTCGCATAAGAAAGCTAGTGAAGCGAACAAGTTCACCGATGCGTGGATTGTACATGTGAGCTTCAAGTTTACACAACTAAGATGCGTCTCGGCACTCGGGCAGAAGGGTCTCTGTATCGTTTGCACCATGTCAAGGGATAGGACAGACAATCAAGTTGCCTCGAAGGTAATACCACCATCTCTCACCAATGCCGCTTTACGAGTCATGCCTAGGTGAAAACACGTCCTAGAGACGACGATTTCGGTAAGTACAGGCACTCGGGCTCATAAAAGGCAGCTCTACGTATACGAGCAAAAGAGCGATCACGATCTGCGTGGCCACTGTGAATGATACGGTGGTGCTGCTCGACGCCGGGAGCGATCATGACGTTAACGATGTCGTTTTCTACGTTCGAAAATGAGACCCAATAGACGGAAAATAGGTAAGAAAACAAGAATTAATTGTATCCATGTAAAAGCACAGCAGGTAAATATTCTACGGACTTCAAAGTCGAACGTATGGGACGGAGAGATCAAGAAAAGGTCCGAGACGACTAGGGTTACCGTGGGAACTTCGCCCTTCAAAACGAACCAAATAGGTTTTATATCTTTTTGCTACAGTTGCGAGAAGTCGACGTTGTTGAAACCTGCTTGATAGTTTCACGCGACCAATTCTTCCCTTGTCTTCATGGGATCCCGACTTTACCCACATGTTGAACTCGGTCGTCCTTTAATCGTCCCAAGACTCCACCCTCCTGATACTTCCTGGTAGTCATCCGACTCTCAAACATATGCATTTCTTCTACAACGCAGGTATGCAAGTACTTACTACATAGTCCTGCTTGTATGAATTTTACCGTCCGGATTGCAGAGTAAGCTTTCTTTCTTTTCTCTCTCGTTCAAGTGCGTCGCTTTGCCCATCTTATCCATTTGCACAGAAGTATGCGCATACTTAATTTATCTGGTCTTTCGCCGTCTATGACCGTTGGAACAAACCAAAGCGTGAGCAACTCGTTCCTGATCTTACTACCTGACGTTGCCTTGACGACTGAAGTGCGACAACATCCCTATCGCCACAATTCCTATGCCCGAGACCTTAAATTCCGCATGCATGGGTTGCGGGGAGTAAACAGACAAGTGATATTTCCTGTGGCTGAGCTGATCCTTTCTTTTGGCGTGGCTGAAATTTCCACAACGAATATAAAGTCTGCCCATTGTCGAGTCAGATGCGTAGTGTGTTGACTGTTGGAGCCTACACCCGCCAATTTTCGTTGCGTTTGGATTGTTGTCCGTTTATTTCGTCGTGGAATGCGTACGTGTGCAAGAACAGACTAGTTTCGTAATTCGGCGAGGTCACCGCATACTATGTCGCATTCGTAGATGGCTACCCGTCGCAACGAGCCGCTCGAGCCAAACAAGCTCGTGTTGGAACAACGGAATCCGTCATCCCAGGTATGGAGGCTATGCATACACTTCTTGTCTGTACTAAGAGTTGTGTTCAACCCAAGTTCTTGCACTTCGAGTGGGATATATTGTCACCGGTTATCGTCTTGCTTTTTTCGATTGATTTTGTGCTCAGAGAGTGTAACCAGAAGAGGGTAGTTCTATTGTTTCTGTACTCTGCATCTGTATGCAAGCGTGTCTCCCACTGGAGGAAGACGCCGAAGACCGTAGTGCGACAAAAAGCTTCGTGCGATCTCACCGTTAGTCGGTAATGTTATTATCATTCATGGAAATGCGGCTAATGCTCTATATGGTAAAGAACATAGTTATTTCGTCCACCATGTTCAAGACAACAGTCATTCATTGAAAAGAATTTGCTATAAAGATTTCCAATCAGTGCGAAGCACATACACACAATATACATGGACGACCAAATACTTGATACTGGATGAAAGACCCTTAATTTGTATCGGAAGTGGTATAAGCGGTAGTAGCGAAGCCAACTCGACTGTTGGTAGTATCGAACACACTGTAGAAGCGTTCACTGATGGATGGACATGCATCAATATGGAATCTTAACGACAGTCAGATGGTGTCAACATACAGGAAGGTGTAACCATTGATGAAATCGAACCCAGATCCAGCCAGGTAGCTGATATCACTGACAATGAGGTAGATTGCGCTGGTGCTGCCTCCGATAGCAGAGTTAAGGGAACAAGGCCAGATCTGTGCGTTCGGAGATAGGTCGTACGACGTGCCACCAATGTTAAATGTCAATGTCTGCAAATTGCTATACTGGGCGGAGGTGATACTGAGTAAACCAGTATTGGCGTCCTCTACACCACCAGTCTGGGACTGGTAAGTCTGGAATGCGTCTAGGGAACCGATATAAGGAGTCGAGTTTCAGTATGAACAGACCACTCACCAGACGCTATGAGGATAAGCGTGGTACCCATGTCGACGACGCCAGCAGTTGTTGAAAGGATAGTATTGCCACCATAACTGATCGATTGCTCGATACCCCAATAGTTGGACGCAGGGGAAGTTGTCGTGAGCGAAACATAGTTAACACTCTGTGTGATGACAGAGCTATCGTAGCCCCCGAACATGAGCTCTCCGGTACTGGTCAACTCGGAATCCGGAACAAAGTAGATCCCAAGTACCTCCTGTGAAATTGTGCCTTGAGAGAAAAGATTGTTTATCACTGTAGGGACTATGGATGTATTTTCAACAGTGCCCTCAGTCAAATCAATAGGGCCAACACCAAGGATCCCATCGACGCCTTGGAAACCGTTGGAGGTGTTTGCCACGCCGATAGACTGTTGGCTGATAACCAAGCAAGAAGAGAGCCTGACTGTGTCAATCCATTCTTCTCCAGAAAATTCGCCAGAGCCATAAGTGACTGACTATATTTGGGGTGATTAGAGGTGAACGCAGAACAAAAACAAAGGAAGACATACAACAGCGTTTCCGGTATCATGGCCGCTGCTAGTTTGCACATACGCCTTTTCAGCACCTATCCAAGTATTGGAACTACCTGTGTCGATCGCAAGTGTATCTGTCGTTATTATCAGTTTAGATTATAGTGTCAAAAGTTAGGTCTTGAGGGCCCATTCACGTACAATTGGTAGGAGGACTGCCAACACCGACTGAGGCAGTATACCAAACCATACTGTTCGTGATATCAAAAGAGAACTGGTCGCGTTTACCGAGTTGAGAATATTTCATTTTCCGGGCATGATCAAGGTCTTCCTGGAGAATTTTGCCATTCTTCATCCTCGTTGCAAAGCTAAGAGTACTTTTGTTAACATTGCGACTGAGAGGACTTGCGTTCACAGTGGATAACGTGACAAATAAAAGAGAAGCAAATGTTTTGAATGAAAACATGGAAACCTTTGGAACCTCTGGCGATTTTCCTAGAGTTTTATATTACCAAGGCATTTCACAGTGTGTCAAATAGATGCCTTTCTATGGCTTTATTTTTCTCCGATTTTTGAGGCCGTGTCCTCAGTATTACCGACAATTGCGAAGTATGGTGCAAGGGACTCACGTGCGCAATGATATTGGCATCGTGAATATGGGAAAATCGGCCACCCCAAAAAAGTGAAGGCAAGCAGATCAATCAGGCAAGCCATCTTAGATTTTGATGACCGTCAACGTGGTAGATACTGCAGCAAAATTATGAGTATCAGTCTGAATGGAGTTCCAATGGCATTAGATGATCACATAATTGTATCAAAATCAACGGAGCGAGAGATTAGAGTGGATTAAGGTAGCCACCTACACCGTCGCCCATGCCAACGCCTATGATAACTTTACAAATGAGGTAGACCCACCGTAGTCATTCATTCGTTTATTTGTGAACGCCATGTGCTGCAGGGTCTAGACCTGTACAGAACGTGTCAATCCCCGTTTGTTGAAATAATGGTCGCGTGAATATATTATATAAGCAAGCCGAGCGGCTCAGACAAGAGCGCATTAGAAATAATCTGAAACATCCGCTATGTAGTATAAAAAGTCGGAGTATTGAGAATAAAAATGCGCGCGTCTTGCTGCCAAAATATCATCATCACTGTGTGACGTGTCCAATCTATTCATCTTATCTATCCTACTGTAGTCGATTATCTACGCCATATCGACTACCCTATTTAGCTCGTCACTGCCTTACGTCAGGCATACTCGCGGTCATTGCACCGCCATTACTATATTAGGACTACTACCTACTCGTATTTCCAACACCGTTGTAACACAAGTAATTGGCCCAACTAATGCCACTATGACGCGGACATTATTTATGGCCATGGTGAGTTCCCGTGCCACCACCGCACTGATGTAACTAAAAAACCGAGGTTTATTACATACAGCAACCACACCTCACGCACGTGACGTCCTACAAGGGAGCGAACAGCTCCCATGGACAAAAACAAAACCCTAGACAACAATGCCTGTCAGCTTACTATTACCTGTCTGTTGATTTGTTACTGCTATTGTACTGGTGACGAGATGATCGAGCTTGATAGCACCGACTCGGGAAAAAGAATTGTAATTTGTTGGGCCAATCAAACACGAGGAACAAGTCAACGCGGAGTCAAATTCTTTCCAGATGGCGAACGATTCACCACCACCTGCTACGGCCACCCGATTCGCATCTTTGGAACTCGCAGTAGCGACGAACTCATCTCCACCAAGACCATTGCTCCCCTTGAGTTTAATATGAAACCTTTTGCATGGTCAAGCAATGGCCAACGAATTTTTACCACATCCAACGACAGTAAAATCAAATCGTTAGACACATTCACCAGCTCCCAGCTTGCAGAATCTGAGAATAGCACTGGCTGCCATTCTCTTGCTCTAGCTGTAACTGAAAATTCCTTTCCATCATTTTCCCTAGTTCCATCTTCTTCCTGGACCCGTCAACCCTTAAGATTGGTCCCGACATCGAAGATAACATATACTCAGTGCATTTAACTGTCATCTTCCCGAATGGCAGCCTTCTTGTGGCTGGGCGAGGCAACGGAAAAATCACCATACAGAATCTTGATGCCATCCTCCTGGAGTCATACAGATCATTCACTGCATGTATCCTCTATTCTCGACGAATTTCGTCTAATGTGTCGGAATAGGTCACAATTAGCGAACAACAACAAGACAGACAGCCTTTAACATCAGATCCGGTCATGGTAAACTCTATGCTTCATTGCTGAAAGACTCGTCCAGCATGACTCACTCATTACAGGAAGGACCCGCGTTCAAGACACACGTGGCGGAAAAATGGAAGTGATATCCGTGACGTATGAGTTTCACTTCTCTGCTTTGGACCGAGATCTCACCAAACCATACCTGCAGATCAAGATACTTTATTTATGGCGACGTTTGTTTATCCCTTGTCTGATCCTCTGCTCTGCTGATGGTCTCAGAGGTACCCTTTCGCCATCTGACCACCATAACGAGACGCTTCTATCCGGCTTGTCCTATCCCATTACCGACGTGATAGACCACGCTCCTCCGACTGCACTTCCCAGGGCATCTCGCTCGGACGAATTAGCCACATCCGAAACGTCTCGAAAGCAAACGCTCCATGGGAGACTACAAACGCCCATGTGTAATGTAGGTGGAAAGCACATCTCGCATCAGCGCGACGAATCCCCCCAGGCCCTTAGTCTCCAATCCGACTCTCATTCACTCGGAAAAGTGAATACAGAATACACCGAATGAGGGACAACCGACAGTGGCACCAGCTAAACCCAGTCATGCAAGTTTACTTCCTTGTTGAGCTGTCGGACGTGGCGAATATGATGGATCATTGTAACCCAGAGTGGCAAAGCATATCGTAAGTCGTTTATCTTTTGCGTTTATATGTGGATGCTCATCACGGATCACGGCGCGCCCCAAGCCAGATGGCTAGGGACAAGGCCATGGCAAAGACCGGTCGCAGTCATCGAAAGTACATCTCTTCTGCCGGCGCCAAACCTCCCGAGACTGAAAACATACCCAGCAGCTTACGTCTTGCCTTCCTTCATGGCATGGGATAGTTCACATTGTACTAAGAACAACAACAAAAAGATACATTCCACCAACTAATCAATGCCGTCGTGGCAATAAGCGCGTCGTGTGCTATGCAGACTCGTCCTATTTACCTCACGGTGAAATGTGTAGCATCGGCCTGAAATAGGCCAAGCAACTGTTGCCTTTACATTTACAGCTTGGATGTTATGCTTTCGCTTGAATTCGCAGGCCGAGGAAGGTACACATTAATATATCGGAATTCAACCTGCCGTGTAATGGTTCCTGTCCATATTCGAGGATGATCTGTACACTATGATCACCAATTTTTCTTCGGAAGCTCGGTGTAATTTAACTAGCCGTGCAATACCAACTCATTTCTGCGTCGGGGAAATACTGAATCTCAAACCATCAACGTGTTCATTGTGTCAGTTGGAATCATTTTCCTAACATCGCCTCTTGTCGTGACGCCTGACTTAGATTCGTTTTCCCAATCCTGTGATCCACAGAAATGATACGCTTGTTACATTCAAAATTGTAATGGCAACAACAAAGAAGTACTCAGCCTACTCCCCCGACCGCCGGCGGCGATGATGTACCTACAAACCAGAAGAATATTGAATCATCGAATGTCTGGCGAATCGTAGTTGGTCAAATGTACCTCTTGTGAGCGATGCGCAATAAAACTCTAGTCTTTCTTCCTGGACAGAGCGCATCCAACCAGAAAAGATGGGAGTGTGATGTGGCGGCGATGTGAGTGAATGGCGTCATATACACACTGATGCCAGTGGACAATTTTACTTGTAGTTCCATCGCAAGCCAGAACTTCACATCCATAGAAATCAAGCAGGTACCTATTCTCGACGTTTTAGCGATCCAGAATCGTCAGTGAATCTATCAGAGGGACGAGTGTTTGATAGAGTCTTTTGTGTGTTGACTTCGAATCCGAGACTAACGTCATGGGCCCTCCGAATCCTCTAGACAAGTACGATGTTTGACGTACATACCATGTTAATTCATATTCATGTTAACAGGTTTGCTTTGAAACCCTCTGCAATGGATGGATCAAGGCGGGTTGTGAGTCAACGTAACCTCCTAGTGAATCGGTTCAACGAGTTGTGCCTAGGCGAAATCATGCCCTGGAGATGACACTTTCGGTAAGTACAAGCATTCGAGCTTGTAGAAGGCACTAGTTCGACGTACGTGAGAGACATGAGCATTAGACACGTTGTGAGAGGAAATAAAGGGTGAGCGTGCGCACCCGAGAGGACTCAACCCCTCCCCTTCTCTATTCTACAACCCCAAATGCGCGAGATTGAAATACAGGCACGTGGTGGTTGAGGATAACTATCTTGGGTAACCATTAAATCGTGATAAAACCGTCGGATGATATGGTGGTACTTGACACCAGGAGTGATCATGATATTAGCGAAGTCGTTTTCCATATTCGAAGATAAGATCCAACAGACGGAACATAGTTGTATCTATGTAAAAGGATAGCAGGTGAAACTTCAAAGCTTCATGGGCTTGCGTATAGGACGAAGGATGAGGGTTACTGTGGGAACTTTATCCATCAAACGATCCAAATAGGGATGTCTTTTTTTACTATTGCTACTACATTTTGCACGAGAAGTCGATGTTAATGATGGTTTTGCCCAACTAACTCTTCCCTTGTCTTCACGGGATCCTTGAATTTTCACTTCCGCCCATGTATGAACTCAGTCGTCCATTGATCATCACAAGAATCTTCCCTGATACTACCTGGTGGTCATCCGACTCTAAGCACGCGTGCAGGTGCTTACCACAATGGCCCTGCTTGTATGAATTTTATCATTTGGATTCCAGAGTAACCTTTTTTTTTCTCTCGCTCAAGTTGATTGCTTTGCCCATCTCAACCATTTGTACAAAAGTATATACATACATGTACTCATTTATCCGGCCTACCATCAATGACCGTCCGAAACGTGAGCAAATTATCTTGATTTTCTGACGTCGTCTTGGCGATTGAAGTGCAATAACATTCCTTTCGTAATTGTCTGGATACCCGGGACCAGAAATTCCACATGCACAGATTACAAGAATTAGATTGGGAATAATATTTGCTGTGGGTGAGCTGATCCTTTCCTCTCTTGGCGGGACTAGAATTTCTACTAGACTCCCCAGTGAATATAAAGTCTACCCATTGTCGAGTCGAATGTGTAGTGTGTTGATTGTCGGAGCCTATACCCGCTGATTTTTTTTTCGCGTGCAGATTGTCGTCTGTTTGTTTCGTCGTGGAATCCATATATGTGCAAGAATAGATCAGACTCGTAATTCGGCAAGGTCACCATGTAATGTGTTGCTTTCGTAGATGGCTGCCCATTGCAACAAGCTGCTTGAGGCCCAACAAGCTCGGGTTAGAACAATGGAACGTGTCGCCCCAGGTATGGAGACTATGCGTATGCTCCTATCTGTGCTAAGAATTGTATTCATTTGAAGTTCTCGCACTCTGAGTGGGATATATTGACGGCGCTTATCGTCTCATTTTTCTCGATCGATTTCGTGCTCGGGGCGTGCAATCAAAAAAGGGTGGTTATGTTGTCTTGAAAAACGTAGGGATTACCTCGTCATAGTGTTTATGCATCGTTCGTCATTCTGTACATTGCAGTTCGTCGCCCTTGTTCCCCCCTGTGCTGCGCATCTGTATCCAATACTATTACCATTCATGGACATGCAGCCAATATCCTGCATGGTAAAGCACAACTATTTTTTCTCCTATGTTCAAGACAGTAGTCATTCGTCAAAGAGAGTTTGTTACAAAAAACCCAGTCAGTGCGAAACACACATACACAAAGATACAAGACGACTAAATACTTGATACCAAACAAGACTCTTAATTGGCATCGGAAGTGGTATAGGCGGTAGTGGCGAAGCCAACTCGACTATTGGTAGTATCGAACACGCTGTAGAAGCGTTCACTGATGGACATGCGTCAATACGGAATTTTAATGACAGTCGGACAGTGTCAACATACAGGAAGGTGTAACCATTGACGAAATCGAACCCAGATCCAGATGGGTAACCGATATCGCCAACAACAAGGTAGATTGCACTGAAGCTGCCTCCGATAGCAGAGTTAAGGGAACGAGGCCAGATCTGCACGTTCGGAGACAGATCGTACGACGTGCCACCAATATTAAATGTCAATGTCTGCAAATTGCTATACTGGGCGGAGGTGATACTGAGTAAACCGGTATTGGCGTCCTCTACGCCACCGGTCTGGGACTGGTAAGTCTGGAATGCGTCTATGGGAACCGACATAAGGAACCGAGTTTCAGTATGAACAGACCACTCACCAGAGGCGATAAGGATAAATGTTGTACCCGTGTCGACGATGCCAGCAGTTGTTGAAAGGATGGTATTGCCACCATAACTGATCGATTGCTCGATACCCCAATAGTTGGACGCAGGGGAGGTTGTCGTGAGTGAAACATAGTTGACACTCTGTGTGATGACAGAGCTATCATAGCCCCCGAACGTGAGCTCTCTGGTACTTGTCGACTCGGAATCCAGAACGAAGTAGATCCCAAGTACCTCCTGTGAAATTGTGCCTTGAGAGAAAAGATTGTTTATCACTGTAGGGACCGTGGATGTATTTTCAACAGTATCCTCTGTCAAATCAATAGGGCCAACACCAAGGATCCCATCGACGCCTTGGAAACCATTGGAGGTGTTTGCTACGCCGATTGACTGTTGGCTGATAACTAAGCCAGACGACAGTGTAACTGTATCGATCCATTCCTCTCCAGAAAAGCTGCCAGAGCCATAAGTAACCGACTATATTTGGGGTGGTCAGAGACAAACGTAAAAGCAAA
>JBBPMM010000582.1:0-17799 GCA_038090335.1 Solioccasus polychromus
GGTAGGGAGATAGAAACTGGCGGTCTTGTGGAGGTTGACGAGGGTTGGTGGGGAGCTGGTCTTGACGGTACTGGAAGGGAAGTGGTGGCGATGGTAGAATAGTCCAGTAAGATCGAGGTAGTCCAGGATGGATGAAGTAAATAAGAGAGGGAGGAGGACAATGAAGACGAGATCGATGTGAGTGAAGAAGGAGGTGTGCTAGGAGACGGTGAGCGTTCTGAGGGGATAGAAGGTGGGGATTCGGTACGTCTCCTGGTAGTCCGGGGGGTGGAATGGATAAATGCACCAGGCACACGGTCGCTGTGACTAATGCCATCGGCGAAAACTTCTTCAGGAAATGGAGGTTCGGTGTCAGTAACCCTAATCGAATGAAAAGAGTCTGGTGGCGGTGAGTGGCGGTCCTGTTGAGGCAGTGTTGATGATCAGTGTGGTAGAGCTTCTAGCCAATCGGAATGCGATCTGGTTTCGGTTAACGGTCTTTGATTGCCTTCCGAGGAAGAAAGTCCACTAAAAAGGGAATTATCAAGGATGGAATGGTTGTGGCATGTGCGGTTAGGTGAGATGGGTATCAGAAAACTATTTTCTGATATGTCAAGATTGCGGAAGTCGGTCAGTAAATTTTCAAGTTGTAAGTGACGGGGAGTCGGCCAAAGACTTCGTCTGGAACCCTTGTTGGAGTCCCTTGCGGTGGGCTCCAGATGAAAAGACTTGAAAGGTGGTTGGGTGGACTGTCAGTCCTGGCCACCTGGGAGTTGTCTGAGGGTGATGGGGGAGCGATTATGTTCGCCCCAGAGGGACTCTAGAGCAAGGGGTAGTCCTAGAATGAAGGTTGGGCACGAACAAATATAGTCCAGATGCAGTCCGGTTGGTCATAACGGTAGTCCGGTCGGTGTAAGTCATTAAGAATCGTGAAGACTGGCGGTACAGTCGAGTAAAACAGTGCAGTAAACGGTGAAAATGGTGAGGGAGCGGTATCCCAACGGTGACGGTGACGGTGGTAAGCAAATGGTAGAAAGCTGCTTATTTCAAATGACAAGTACAAGATTTATAGTCCGGGCATACTCAGACTTCTACGTAGGTATGGAGAGATGCATGGTCTAAGTGCCTAGTGATATAAAAGGAAAGGGTCGAGACCAGGAATATGAAATACCAACGGGAGATCCCGACTTGGTCCCGAGTAGCCGAATGTCTAAGGTGACGTTGGAGCTACGAGCCGAAAGGCAAGTAAAATAGGGGAAACTTACGAAAATAGTAACCAAGTAAGAAAAGATGGCTAAGAGTAGTCTGGGTTGGTATATGCACTAGTCCGACTGGTCTGTCCTGGACTGTGGAGACCGACAAACCAGACTATCGTGAAACAGAAGTAAGTAAAGTATACAAATAATGAAAACATGGAAAACACAAGGTTATACATGTAGAGGTGTATCAACCTCTACACCGACATGCGATTTAACATTTACGTCCTGAAAGAAATGCTCTGCACATAAACCACAGTGCCCAGGTCATCTCTCATTTTCTAATGAGATCTTTCAGTCATGACCTGTTGCTAAGCGTGCTTGTATAGCAACCCCGAGTCCTGAACAATTACCCACACCAGAAGACTTTCCAGGGCCTGATCTCATGGACACTGCAGAGGTATGGCTGTTTCCTCTGACTACTATCAGCTAATTACATTGTTACAGGTACAAGAAAGCATGCTAGAATTGTGTCTGCCATTACCCCCTCAGGACCCTGCAGTGCTATCAAAGCAGTCAGGTCGTCGCATTCGAATGCCAGCCCAGTTCGACGATTTTCTACCTGGATCAGCTACTCATCTTGCACATATGCCTCTCTCATCACACCAACAATGTGCTGCTGCCCCCCCACCAGTTTGAAAATCTCCCTCTCCTATTTCATCATCACCAGATATCCCAGGATCAGAAGATGAGCTTGATTCCTCATTCACTACAGACCTGGACAACATGGGACTTTATCGCATGTATGTTCGATGATCAACCCACCTTCCTACAGATACCTTACAATCTTACATTGATGCTCCTACCCTGGATGGCCAGAGTGCACTACCTGATCCCCTCGAAGATATCAACAAATTCAATCTCTTATCACTGTTTACCAACCCTTCCTGTGGCCTACTCATGGCATACCAATACTCCGGCACGACTCAAAAATCCAGAGAAGAACTTGATTGCTTATCACTATTCATGAACCACCCGCAATTCAACCCACTGGATGTAAAAAATTTTTCACATGCCCATGAAGTACAGTGGCTTGATTCATTTTTAGTCTCCACTGACAAAGAGTTTTCGATGGAGCATGGTTGGAAATGTTCCAGCATCAGGATATGCCTCCCAAAAGAACAGATATCATTTGCATCTGAGCATGATGCTCCCAAATTTGAGGTCGGAGGTGCAAATGAAAGGTAAGTGGTATGTTTTCGAATAGTCCGGTCTGACCTTCATCACAGACAAACCAGTCTGCCCAAAGGCTGGTCCTAGCAAGGCTGCAGCGGCCCCAACAGAATGGGAGATGATTAGTCTCAATGACGACGAAGAGGATGCGACCCCCATCAAGGCCAAGTTGAAAGGGAAGGCCTGGGTGACACCAAAGAAGACCAGTCTGTCAGTCTCATTGAAGAAGGGATCGGTTGCGCTCTGGCTGAGCACGGTCCATGCAAGGCTCTACCAGATCAGAGCAAACATCAAGGCTCTTGAAGTCCAGCACACAGAGGTGTTGGCAGAGATGGACGACCTGGTTGTGGAGCTGGAAGAGCAGGGGGTGTAAGACTGGACTCGTCTTCATTGTCCTTAGAAACTGTTTTGTGTAATGCGAATGGACTTTGAACTGAATGCGAAAACATAGTAAGAAAATGGAAAGGAAAAGACAAAATGAAACAAAAAGATAGAAAGAGAAAAGTTTGAATGCAAGACCAGCCGGACTAATACTGGTCTATTGTTGTGGGGTACTGCCTGACTTATCTTCTTCGGTCTACTTTCGCATCTATTCCAGCTGATGATACTGTAGAGACATTTCTTGGGTGCAAGGTACCGCTCAACTTGTTTTCTTCGAACTTCTTTCTTCGTCTACTCCTGGCGTACTTCCTGGACTATTACAGACTGTTTTTCAAGACAGTTTTTCTGTAGGTATATCAAAGTGCACCATGTTCTTGTGTGCGTTCGAAGTCTGAAAATATATAGTAGATATCGGTTATTTTTGGGACACATTAGAGAGAGAGAAACAGAGAGAGAGAGATATATATACAAGACTGGACTGAGATAATGAGATGAGAGATTGTCTGTAGAATATTTTTTAGTGGTTTTTCATTAGACTGTTTTTTTATATTTTTAGTTGGCTTTTTGTTTTATAGAGATCACCGGACGAAACCCAGGGTGAAACAGAGAGAGGAAATCTATGTATAGGTAAGACTGGCAAGGTCAATCGTCCAGACTATAGTCTGACGACTCTTCCTGGTCTGGCTCATCAACATCTTCATCAACAATCTTGTCTAGCTCTTCATCGTCAAGACCTGTGAGGTCAGTAACCGGAATGGTAGAATGAAAATGAGGATAATAGGGTATAAGATGAAAAGCGGCATAGCGAAGTTGGGAGGTTGCACCATCCAACTCTGCTAAGATATAGGATCCTCCAGTAGT
Source organism: Solioccasus polychromus (assembly GCA_038090335.1). NCBI lineage: Eukaryota > Fungi > Basidiomycota > Agaricomycetes > Boletales > Boletaceae > Solioccasus > Solioccasus polychromus. Next base: position 3,651 of record JBBPMM010000582.1, read on the forward strand.
CCGGCGAAGAACCACCATTGGACCAAGATACCTCAGCTTCGTCTTTCAGTTTAGCTCCTTTTCGACGTGTGTATTCTGGACTAAGACTAGATTTCCTGGCTGGAAATCGAAGTCCTTGATATGATTCTTAAAGGAAGCTTCAAAATGCTTCACCGATTCAAATCAAGCCTTGCGGACTCATTCACTGATTGCATCCAAATCTTCTTGATGCTTTTGGAGCTGGTGAGCTCTCCAAGCAATTAGTCCGGATGGTGAGGGTGGATCTGCTTCAGGGAGAGGAATGAGGTAAGTAGCTTCAGCAATGTCAAAAGGGAAAAGTGGTTTGATGCCATGAACCATAAAATAAGGTGATAGACTGGTAGACTGGAGTATAGTAATGTGCTTGGCCCAGAAGACCGAGTGAGCGGCGAGATGCCAGCGAGACTCCCCCCCCTGGGAGGTTTTAATGATGGCCTCCCGGACATCGAAATGGCATCTTTCAACAATACCATTCACCTGGGAGTTGTAGGGGGAGATTTGGATATGGCGAATCTTATACCAGTCTGCTAATATATCAAGTGCCTGGATAAACGCTGGTCCATTGTCAGTAACAATCTCGGATAGAGGACCCCATCGACAGAGGATATCCTCAAAGATGAAGGAGGTGAGAGCAGCGCCATTTTCTGAGTGAAGCATACGCCACTCTGGGTATGATGTGAGTGTGCAGCAGGCTTGGATTATAAACCTATAACCAGCCGATTTTGGCATTAGCATAGTATCAATATGGACTTTTTGAAATAGTCTGCCAACGACTGGCATGAAAGGAGGAATATGAAAAAGACTCGTCTGCCAAATCTGGCATTCATGACAAGTCTGAACAAACCATTTGTCATTGTCGACCAACATGGGCCACCAGAACTGGAGTAAAAGACAGCTCCGGACTGTGAATATGCCCTTGTGACTGAGGTCATCGTGCACTTCTTTGATGAGATGAAAGCGCTGGTGCTCTGGTATGACAAGTTGATGGCGACTGTGGTTCATGATGCCAGAGACAACTGTTGAGGATAAAGAACTTGGAGGCCAAGTTTACGAAGGACTGGAAGTCCACGTCTGACATATTGGCGGGGTGAACTCAAGTCTCAAGGAAAGACCGAATGAGGGCGATTCGTGCCTCTCGAGTGATGGCCTTGGGAGAGCAAGGGATTTGGGGGTAGTCCGAGGACTTGGTGGGCGGTGAGACCGACAAAGAAAGGATGGAATGAAAGGACAAATAAGGTGGTGGAGCAGAATATGTGGATAAAATGTAGGGGGTCGAGGGTGGTGGTAGTCCGAATGATAAACAGTAGGCAAAGTGTGTATGGACGGTGGGAGAAGCAAAAGGGAAAGACCTATCATTTAGAAGAGTAATAGAAAAGGAGTAAGAATCGTCGATCCAATCCTCGAAGTCAGATTCTTCGGGAGGATCGTCATCAGACCGAGGGTGGCAGGATAGTCCATCCGGTCCGGTATGTCGCTCTGCAGGGATATGACGAAGCTGAAAATGAAAGAGCAAAATGCCAGTGATCCATTGATTGATGGTCGCATTCAGCTGTAAGTCTGGGTTGTTGATCATACCCTTGACATACTTCGCATCCATTTTGACGACAAGGTTAGTTACTCCAAAAATGAAAACTTGGACTGAGCGAAGAGCTCGAAATAGTCCGTATAGCTTGAGTTTAGCTTGGGAATAATGGCTCTCAACTTCAGTCAGGCTGATAGACCCAAACTGGTTAGGATACCGCTTTCCATTGGCTCCCTCTTGTAAGAGAATGAAACCGACTGCAATATGAGACATGTCCACGGCAAGAACTACTTCTCAGTCGGACTCATAGTCCAGACATCAAAGTGCTGGAGACCGAACAATTTCGTCCTTCAGACGAGCCATAGCTTCTCATTGGGCATCTCCTCATTCGAATGGGACACCCTTCCAAGTAAGATTTACAAGAGGATGAGCAATAGCAGCGAAATTTCTGATGTAGATACATACCACACCACAAGTCCCTAAGAACCCGCAGACTTGTGTTAGGTTCGTGCACTCCGGCCAGTCACATATTTTCTGGACTTGGCCTCATGAGCAACACGACCTTCAAAAGTGCATTTATGACTGACAATGGTTGCTTCCAGTGCTGCCAGAATGAACTTCTTAGCAGAGACCGTCGCATTGACATTCTGGAGTTGTTGAAGGATTCTGTGGACAATGGTTAGATGTTCCCAGATGAATCAATGAATCCCTGGGTTGTCCGGGATGGTCTTGTAAGACCCGTCCAGACTCTGATACCGAGTGGTACCAGACTTCACTGGGAGATTGTCAATGAATGGCATGGTATGGTGAGGGATCTCGTCTTGAAGAATAAATGCCATATTGGCTTGGTATATCTGTACTGTGTTAGTATGACCCATAGGAAGAGTAGTAAGACGGTGTGGTCCAAGCGGACTATTGAAAGTAGTCATGTCTCGGGAGTCCACATGAAGCGGTCTTTGATCGTAACCTGCAAATAAGTCCATCATGCCGTATACAGCACTTCCACCGAAGGATTCGGCTAGATGCTCGACAAATGGAGGAACTGAGGAGTCCTGTATAGTAACTGCGTTAAGTGGTTGTAAGTCATGGACAAGGCGAAGGGACTTCTTGTCCTGTTTAAGGACGCAAAACCAGCGCAACCAGTATGCTGCAGCTGAAGGTTTGTATACTCCAGATGCAATTCGGTCTTTGATAATTTGAATCGCCTGGTCCCAAGCAGAAGGGGGTATCGGTATATTTCAAAGGACCCATGGTGTATGGGGGATAGTTGGTATCTTGACCGGTGGAAAGTAGCATTCATCTAATCAGCCCCGCTCAGTTGCAGCCCAAGCAAAGGCTTTTTCGTGATTGAGAATGATCCACCAGACTAATTTTACTTCTTCTGGCCAAAGCCATTTAGCAGGATCGAGATCTAAAGCGTCAGCACATTCTCGAGTGAATTGTTCCCCAGGGACAAAGTCTAGGGGGTGGGTAGGTAAAGGTAATAGTCCAGAGAGAGGATCATCAGGAAGTCGATGCAGTACACAATACTCCTCCTTGAGAGGTGCTGCAACTGGCCAGACTTTCTTAGCAACAGGCTTATATGCCCAAATATGAGTTTTAAGATCATAGGAAATGGAGGAAGCGAAAGCAGAAATATGAGAAGGGACTAAAGACGATTGAGTCGAAGAAAGATAGGAAAGCATAGAAGACCGAGGTATCGGTCAGTAGTCCGAAGCACAAGACCAGGGTATAACAGAAGACTGGTATATAGACCGGTTTGGTAATGTCGAAGAAAGAACATCAAAACTCTCTCCCCGACTGGTTGGTGGATCATCGAAAGCTAAAAACCCATCTCAACGATGGACTGATGATTAGCACAAGGAAGATTTTGGCGGCACCGAGGACATCCTTCAGTCCAGGGCTGGGTAGGTAGTTTATACTCTTTTCCAGAGTTCAGGTCACAAAGTGTAATATTTTGTGAACCATCTGGAAATCGTCAGTAGTAGAACTCAAAAGACAATGGAATGGTCGGCCAAGTAAAAGATCGAAGTTGGCCCGTGGTATGACCTGGACTTGTAAGGAAACCTCTCCAGTGCCAAAGTTGAGGCAGAGGTTTTCAATGACACCAATTGTCGACTCGGTAGTAGTATTTGCGTTTGACATGGTCATGACATGGTCAGACTGGACTGGCACTTTGAGGGTCTCCCACACCCATTTGGGCATGACGATAATCTCTGAGCCCGAGTCCAGTACTCCAGTGATAGTCCTGGGTGTCCCTGCGACCCTAGCTTGGATAGACCTAAGGGGAACACTATGGTGAGCGACAATTAGTCCGTCATCACTTTGAGTGACACTGTTGCTGAATCGACAAGTGATCTCTCCAGGATCTCAACCTGAGAGCTCATTGACATGGACTGCATTAGCAGAGACCGAGACGTGCTTCGAAGTCAATAAGTCCTTGAACTGTTTCCGGACTTCTGGCATGATGGATATAAGATCTTTAAATGGGACCAGTATTGTTGTTTCAAGTACTCAGTCTATGATTCTCTTTGGGGCAGCTTCGTCCTCCAATGGGAAGGAGTAGCGAAACTGGCCAGATGGAGTGGGTGCAGATGGATATACAGTGTCGGTATGAGGTCTGGGAGCAGTCGATGATGAGGGTGGAATGGATGGTGCTGGCTTTGGAGTGGATGGAATGACGGGTGGAGCAGGAGTGACCTGTCTAGGCTGCTCCACTGGCTTAGACCAAGCTGCAATGATCTTGGGGGATTCAATATCTTCTTCGACAGTAGGAGACTGAGAGGCTGGACGTGCAGGATGGTGAGAAGGGACTTCTACACCATTGAAGCGGACGTGCTTGCCCTTGTCTTTGCTTTGGTCTGCCTGGAAACTCACCCAAGCATGTGATAGGTAGGCATGGAAGTCTGGGTCATCTAAGTCCAGACTATTTTTGTCATCCCAGGACTCTGCTACAAAAGTCCTTAGGACTGATGTATCAATATCTAAAACAGTGTCAATCTCATGTGGGTAAACAGAAACCATGCCAGTTGTGACAACTGATCCGGCACCTGAAGCGGACTGTGTAGGCAACCAGTCTATGCGTTCTCAAAGACACCAAGTACCAGGGACACGAGGGATGGGTTGCCCATTGGCGAGGTACAATCAGCCATCTGTTCCTTGGGACGCCTTTCCGGTCTGGATATAACCATCTACGTGAGGGCAGCTATTCATGAAGTGAGCTGAATCGCCACAAAATGCACACTCCCTCGGTCTAGAAGACTGCTGGAGGTTCACCTGTTCCTGCTTAACAACAGGAGCGCCACTGGGCAATGGGGCCTGTGGGACTAGAGATGCTGGGACTGGTACCGCCCAGGCAGGGTAGTATGGCTGAGCGGTCTGTGATTGACCGGTCGTAGGTAGTGGTCGAAGGGCAGAACCTGTGAGGAGAAACTTGGCCATGTCAATGGTGTCAGCAATCTCATATGGGTCAGATGGGTGGTGAGTAATGTTGGTGATAAGTAAACGCTGCCGGACTTGTTGTCCCAAGTCCAGAGGTAGTCCGGCAAGGAACAATGCGTCGCAGTCGAGTTGGGAAAGCTTCCTGTTCATGATAAGGAACTTGGAAATCTTTTGGAACTTGTGCTGGTATTTGCCAAGGTCTTCGATAGTCTGCATTGGCTTGGCTTGGTACTCCTGGACTAGATATTGGATGTCAGCACAGCAATATCGGTTAGTACCTTCGCAACCAGGATATAATTCTTTAACAGCTGTGACGAAATCATCCCAGTCAGTGGGAGCAGCAGAAGCTTCGTCTAGAAGTGCCCATCCTTCAGACTCTTCTAAGTCTGTGTACCGAATGGCAGCACAAATCTTCTGAGCAGCAGTAAGACCAGCGGCAGTACCGAGTTCATCAATGTCTTCCAGGAATCTGGGAAGAGCAGATGGAACCTTCCCATCAAAGGTGGGTGTGTTCTGGGTGCCATGAAGCAGCATGGTAATGGGGGCTGGGTTAGACATTGGGATAGGTTGAGCAGGTGGAGGGATAATCATTGATGGGACTGGAGCAGGCAGCGGAGCGACAGTTGAGTAGTCTGGTAAGACCGAGATACACTGGGATGGGCAAAAGAGATAAGATAAAGATGATGATGAAGAAGAGGAAAGTGGTGTAAGAGGGGATGGAGGAGTACAAGGGGATGGTGGACGTTCTGAGACAGAAGAGGGAAGTGGGAGAATAGAGGGAATTGAAGGAGTTGGGGGAATTGTTTCAGGGGACTCGACGTCCTCCTCTCTTCTAGTCCGAGGAGTCGAGTGAATAAAGGCACTGGGAATTCGGTCGCTATCAGTGGTCAGGTCAATGAGGGGTTGGGCAATAGTGGAGAAATTAGCGATGAACTTCCAGTAGAAGTTGCAAAATCCTAGAAAGGATCTAACTGCTTTGACTGATGTAGGGGGTTTCCATTCCTCGATGGCCTTGAGTTTAGTGGGGTCCATGGAGGCCAGATTATGACTGACAATCATGCCTAAATATTCCACTTCCTCTACATCAAAGGAACACTTCGAAATCTTGAGGGATAGGTAGAGATCCTTGAGGCATTGGAGGACTCGTTTCATTCGTTCACGATGTTCATGAATGGAGGATGAGTGGATGAGGATGTCATCCATATAGATGATGACCCATCCTTCCGAGATGAGATCTCTGAACCCGTTGTTCATGAAGGCTTGGAAAGTAGCTGGTGAGTTGCAAAGACTGAAGAACATTACCATTGGTTTGAAGAGTCCAAATGGTGTGATGAATGCAGCTTTCCAGTGATCTTCAGGTTTGATCAAGACATTGTTATACCCCCATCATACATCGAACTTAGTGAAAATAGTGGAATCCTTGAGCTTATCCAGAAGATCAGAGATGAGGGGGAGAGGATAAGCATTTTTCACCATATGAGAGTTCAGGTATCGATAGTCTTGGCAAGGCTGTAGGGATCTGTCCTTCTTAGGGACAAAGAAGAACAGTGAAGCTTGTGGGGACTTTGATGGTACAATTCATCTGGTGCGTAGATGTTCATCAATGAACTCCTTACACACTTCTAACTCCTTAGGGTTAAGGGGGTATACTTTCGCCACCTTTGGGATGAATGCTGAATAGACTGAAAGGTGGTTGGATGGACTATTAGTCCTGGCCACCTAGATAGTCTTGAGGGTTTTGGGGAGCAAATAGGTTCACCCCAGAGGGACTCTATTGAAGTAGGGTTAGTCCCAGAATGAAGTAGGGCATGTACAAAGTAGTCCCGATGTATTCCGGACTGTTGTAGGTAGTAGTCCAGTAGATGTAGAGCATTATGAGGCATGAAGACTGGTGGTACAGTCCAGAAAACGGTGCATTTGACGGTGAACAATGAGGGAGACAGTTTCCCAACGATGATGGTAAGTGAGCAAATGGTAGCTGTCATTTCAAATGACAAATACAAAATTTTATAGTCCAGGCATATCTGGACTTCCATGTACCACATGGAAGAAGTCCCTGATGACATAATAAGAGTGACAAAAGGCCCGAACGTCAAAAGAGACGTTGAAGCCATGAGCATAAGGGTAAGTAATAGAAGGGACTAATGAAAAGAGTAATGGAGTAATAAAAGGGTAAAGTAAGAAGTAGTCCGGTCAGTATACGTACTAGTCCGGGTCGGTCTATAGTAAACTGGGTGAAGTATCAGTCCGGACTATCGCAGGACATAAGGGAATGAAGTTAATAAAATAATAAGAGTGTAGGAAGTATAGAAAATGAAGGGATATGCATGTAGAGGTGCACCAACCTCTACAATGCTTCGTCTAGGTCGATCCCATGATCAAATGGTCGAGATGGGGGAAGGAGATCATGGGTCTTTTCTTCGAAGATAGAGGTGAACTCGGAATATTCTGGAGGGAGACTTTTTTCTTTCTTGGTTGCCACTATAGCGGCTTCCATGGAGATGGTGGTCTTTCGGAGGGATTCCACCAGATATCATTGCTTGAGGGCTTCCCCCTCAGTGTTATCTTGCTCCCAAATATCAGGGACAGTGATCGTTCGGTTCCTCCAGTCTATGGAAGGGTTAACTTTCGTGAGCCAGGGGATTCCTAAGATAGCTCAGTCTTCCCCGCAATTCAGTACCAAAAATCGAGTCACCTCTTTTCATCTGGTGACATTGAGGACAAGGTATGCCTCCCTTTGAATAAAACCCCCTTTATTCGAAGTTCCATCTACATTGGAAGCTTGGATCGGATGAGGAAGTTGCCAGGTAGGGAATTGGTACTTGGCAATGGTGATGGGATTGATGAAGTTTTCCATAGCTCCCAAGTCCAAGAGTGCCTTGGTTTCAGTGAATTTAGTTCTGTGTGAAAGAGAGACGTTAAGGTGAATAGATTTCTCTTTCTTACTAGTACAGAGTATTGGTGCAGAACATTCAGAAGGAGAGGATGCTGAAGCCTTCCTCCATTCTAAAAACCCTGAATCACACCCTGGATCCTTTCGTCAAGGGTGTTCTTGGCAACTCGTTCTCCCCCTTCCTCTTCAAAGCAGGCTTGGAGGACTCATACAAGTTCCTTCTGATCTATCATCCAACCTTCAAGGACTTTGACATAACAATCTAGGTTGGAAAGGGGAGGGGGTTCAGGAACCTTCAGTGGTTCCTCCACTTTCAAGGCGGCAGCTTTAGACTGGTTTTGGAAGGGGTTGTTGGAATGGGGTTCCTATGGGCTTCTGTCTTTCTTCCCTTCTTGTGGATGGTTCCAGGTGGAGCATCCCTTCTTATGACAAATGAAGCTTTGTCCTTCCCTAATATGACGAGCTCTTTCCACCAGGGAAAGTTGAACTGCATCGACTTCCATGGCATTAGGGTCCTTCTTTTCCAAGAGATTTTGCCACCCTAAGCCCTTCCGCATATCCTTGATATGCTCCTGCTGAGCGTTAAACTTGCTTGCTTGCTCCATCCATCCTTGGAGCATAGTCGGGACAGTCCCCATGGAAAGGATGTTGGTGGTAATCTTTTCATCCAATCCCTGTCCAAAGTATTCGATAAGGGCTTCTTCGTTGGTAAGCCCAGTCTGTGAGGCGGCTAGAGAGAAGTCGGCAATGTACTTGGCGAAGCCATCCTTATCTTTGGTATTCTGGGAGAGGTTCCAGATGGTTCTTCATGCCTTGCTGGCTGTATCGAAAGGGAAAAAGGTTTTAGTGAATTCGGTGGCCATGGCAAGGAAGGTCTTCTGATCAGCAGGGATTGCCTTGTTCTCCAGCTTGTAGAACCACCCTTCTGAGAAGGTTCTACCATGTTCTTTGCTCATCTTGTTGAGCGTGGTGAGCAACTTAGCATTGTCATCATAGAGGTCGTCATTCATATTGAAGTACGCTTTCATAGCGAGCATCCAGTGCACTGCGTCTTCCGAGTCTCCTGAGAAATCGTCAGGAAGACCTGCCTTGAGCTCCATGGTCTTGGCCATAGCTCGTTCCTCTCATCAGCATTTGAGATATTCAGCTACTCATTGAGCCTCTTCTTCAGCGAGTACATGTCTCTCTTCCTGAGAAGCTTCTACTCTTCTCCTGATCTCTTTGTTGTCAAAACCTTTTTGGCGAAGGCTGTCTGCTAGATGGCGATCAGTGTTGTCGTCTAGTTCCTGTTCCCAATCAATCTCTTGTTGTGGGTCTTGCTCTACCTCGATGTCGGTGGGTGGGTTTGGCAACAATATGGTTTGTTCCAAGGGAATAGAAGAAGATGTGGTGAAGGGGATGGAGTAAGGGTTATGGGGTCTCTTCTTCTTCTGGTAGGGTGAAGGGTAAGGGGATCCAGTAGGTGGTGGTGGAGTAATGGTGGGTGGGGTGGTCATCTGCTAAGTAGAGGACGATGAGGTGAGAGCTAGTTCTTTTGTTATGCTGAACCTGGTAACTCAGCTAATGATACGTCAAATATACCCGATGGTATATGCTAATCTGTTGTCTGGGCAGACCGAGTATGATGACAACGAGAACGGTTGTCTCCCAATAAAGGGTATCAATGTGAACCTGAGGGAATTCCTGTTGAATGGTAGCGAGGAATAGGAGAAACTGATAAGTGACTCCTCTGAGCTCGAAGAAGGCTTGAAGACACAATACAGATAGGACTGGTATCATGAACCGTTGATCTCACCGCTCCGCATGGCTTGCTGGTTACTAGGCTTGGATTGCGTAGAACTAGCTAAGGTACATAGGTAAAGAGTCTACCTATTTATAGGGGAAGGGTCTGCGCACAGACCAAGATGTGAAAGGAAACTATCTAGAATGTTCCGGAGAATGTATACTAAAGGCGGAAACTGTAGCCCCGGTGCTAACAGCTAAACAGGAAGGTTAGGAATGGATTCGGGAGAAACAGGAGAAGCGACATGGAAGAGATAGGAAATCAGAAGAAATAGGGATATCAAGGAAAAACTGTAACATCTTGTTCCCAGATGTCAGGTATCGAGACGGTACAAGTTCACCAGTCGATCTTGGGGTTTACCCTAGTGAACCATGGGATGCCCAAGATGGCTCGATCTTCTCCACAATTGAGGACCAGAAACTGGTGAAAAGACCTGAAGGTGGTTGGATGGACTGTTAGTCCTGGCCACCTGGGAGTAGTCTGTGGGTGATGGGTGGGCGATTTATGTTCGCCCCAGAGGGACTCTAGAGCAAGGGATTAGTCCAAGAATGAAGGTTGGGCATGAACGATGATAGTCCAGACACAGTCCAGACAGTGGTAACGGTAGTCTGGTCGGTATAAGTTGTTAAAAGCATTAAGACTGGTGGTTCAGTCAAGAGAAACAGTGCGGTAGATGGTAAAAACAGTGAGGGAGCGGTATCCCAACAGTAATGGTGATGGTGGTGAGCAAACAGTAGAAAGCTGTCATTTCAAATGACGAGTACAAAATTTATAGTCCGGGCATACTCAGACTTGTTAGTATGGAGGGAAACACATAGACTATGTATCTAATGACATAAAAGGAAAGGGTCGAGACCAGGAATATGAAATACCAATGAAATACCCTGACTCGGTCCTGAGTAGCCCGAACATCTAAGGTGACATCAGAGCTATGAGCCGAAAGGCAAAGTAGAAATAGGGGAACTTACAAAAATAGTAACAAGGTAAGAAAATGTATTGAAGAGTAGTCTGGTCAGTATACACACTAGTCTGACCAGTCTGTCCTGGATTGTGGAGACCGATGAACCAGACTATCGTGGAACAAAGGTAAGTAGAGTGAACAAATGATGAAAACATAGAAAACATAGGGTTATACACGTAGAGGTGTATCAACCTCTACATCCACAGGGGGCTTTGCTTCTGACCATCCCCAGTCAGATCTTCATAAACAGTAAGAATGCATGCATGCTGAACATCATAAATGGCAGGGCGCTTAAATAACGGTCTTCAATCTTCTTCAACCAAGTCCATCTACATTTGCTTCACCATGTCCCAAACATAACTTCTAATCTCCAGCCAACACGTTCTGGTCTATGGTCGACGCTGTTGGAGCGCCCATTTAACCAAGACGATACCAGACGACCACAAAGGACTGGAGGCAGATAATAAGATGGTGGTATGGTGGTTCAGGGCAGTGATGGTGAACGAAACAAATGGTATGGTGTGGGCAAAGATGGTCTGGTAATAGAGCCCGAGGACGAGGTTGGGATGAAGACGAATGGATATGAAGAAGGATGGCATGGGCCGGACAGCATGGTTCGAGGAGACCGAGGTATAAAGCATGGTAGTGATGATCAAGATGGTAGATCTGGCAGCGGAGTAGAAGGAGCTATGTGCTTGAGTGAGGAATCATTGAATCATAAGAAGAAAAAGAAAACGGAAGCGAAAAACAAAAAGAAATTGAGAAAAGGACTTAAAAAGAAAGAGGGTTTGGAGTGTAAGACCAGCTGGACTATACTGGTCTGATAATGTGGGGTACTGCCCAACTTGTCTTCTTCAGTCAGCTTTCGCGTCTATATCTGCCAGTAGTCCTGTGGGGAAGTGTCTTGGTGTGAGGTTCTGCTCGACTTGGCTTCTTTCATCATTCTTTCATCGTCTATTCCTAGCAGACTTCCCTGGACTATGGAGGACTGTTTTCGGTGTAGGGGCAGTCTATTTTGTATGTCTATCAATGGGCACCGTGTCCTTGCGCGTACGAAATCTGAAAATATCTATATGAGAGATCAGTTATATAGGACACATTAGAGAAAAAGAAACAGAGAGAGATGGAAAGATAGAGATATATGAGACTTTGAGATCGATGACGAGGTGAAAAAAGAGTCTGTGGAGTATTTTTAGTGGCTTTTTTGTTAGAGTATTTTTATATGACTTTTTGTTTCGTTATTTTTCGGTGTGAAGAGACAGATCACCAGTCAAAACCCAGGGTGAAACAAAGAGAAAGGAAATCTATGTATGGGCGACAGAAATAAGGGTAGACCAGCATGGTCAGTCATCTGGACTGTAGTCCAACAACTCTTCTTCATCTGGAGGTTCATCAAGGTCTTCATTGGTAAACTTGTCTAAATCTTCATCATCAAGACCTGTGAGTTCAGTGACAGGAATGGAGGAATGAAAACAGGGATAATATGGGATGAGGCGGAAGGCAGCATAACGAAGTCGGGAGGGTGAACTGTCCAACTTGGCCAGGATATAAGATCCTCCAGTAGTCTGGTGAAGGACTACCATTGGACCGAGGTACCTAGGCTTTGTCTTTTGGTTGAGCTCCTTCTCTATGCACGTATTCCAGACTAATATGAGATTTTCAGGGCAAAAATTGAAGTCCTTGATGTGATTCTTGAATGAAGCCTCGAAGTGCTTCACTGACTCGAATCGAGCCTTGCAGACTTGTTCACCAATTGAGTCTAAGTCTTCTTGGTGCTTCTGGAGTTGGCATGCTCTCCAAGCTATAAGTCTGGACAGTGATAATGGTTCTTCATTGGGGAGGGGAACAAGGTAAGTAGCTTTGGTGATATCAAAGGGAAAAGTGGCTCGATGCCATGGACCATAAAATATGGTGACAAACTGGTAGACCAAAGTATTGTAACGCTCTCGGCCCAGAAGACTGAGTGAGTGGCAAGGTGCCAGCGAGACTCCCCCCACTGGGAGGTTTTGATGATGGCCTCCCAGACATCAAAATGGCATTGTTCGACTATGCCATTTGCCTGGGGGTTAGTGGGGGAGAGGTGAATTGTCAGTATCTTGTCTGGTGGGAAAAAATGTTCGTCTAATCGACCTTGCTTGGCTGGGACTGAAGCAAAGGCATTTTCGCAGTTGAGGGTGATGCACTGGACCAACTTGGCTTCTCTAGGCATAAGACATTTCAGGGGGTTGAGGTCTAGAGTGTCAGCATGTTCTTGGGTAAAACATAGTCCAGAAAGGAAGTACGGTAGGTGAGTAGGTAAAGCTAGAGGTAATAGACCAGTGAGGGGGTTGTTGGGAAGCTGATGCAGCACATGGTTTTCCTCCTTGAGAGGTGCCATGACTGGTCAAGGTCGGTAATTGTAAGAAGTAGAATCAAAAGCGAAATTAGAAGACAGAGGCTGGGTGGAAGAAAGATACATATATGAAGAAGTTTGAGGGATAGGTCGGTAGTCCGGGACATAAGACCAAGGTAAAGAAGAAGACCAGTAAGAAGACCGGTTGTGAAAGGTCGAAGAGGAAAGGTCAAGAGTGTCTCCCTGACCTAACGGTGGATCGTAAATATCTAAAAAGCCCATCTCAATGATGGATTGGTGGTTGGCACATGGTAGGTTTTCTCAGCACCATGGACATCCTTCAGTCCATGGTCTTGTTGGTAGTTTATACTCTTTTCTGGAGTTAGGGTTGCGAAGCATGATATTCTGGGATCTGTCTGGGAAGTCATCAGTAGTAGTGCTCATTAGACAATGGAAAGGTCGGCTGAGTAATAGATCGAAGTTTGCATGGGGTATGACTTGGACTTGTACACATACATTGCCTGCACCAAAGTCCAGTCATAGATTTTCGATGATGCCAATGGTGGACTTGGTGGTAGTGTTTGTGTTAGACATAGTCATGACATGGTCGGACCGGACTGGTAACCGTAAGGTTTCCCATACCTGCTTGGGCATGGCGATGATTTCTGAGCCTGAGTCGAGTATGCCTGTGATGGTGATCGGGGTACCTAAGACCTTGGCTTCGAGAGATCTAAGAGGAATGCTATGATGAGCGACAATTAGTCCATCATTGCTCCAGATAACACTTTTGTTGAAACGGCAGGAAATAGCTCCAGGGTCTTGGCCTGAGAGCTCGTTGACATGGACTTCATTGGCAGTGATAGGGATATGCTTCGAGGTTGCTAAGTCTCGAAACTGCTTTCAGACTTCTGGTGCGACTGAGATTAGTTCTTTAAAAGGGACCAGTACAGTCGTTTTGAGTACTTGGTCTAAGATCTTCTTGGGTGCAGCTTCGTCCTCCAACAGGAAGGAGTAACGAAACTGTCCAGTAGGGGCTGGTACAGCAGGGTAGACGGTGTCAGTACGAGGTTTGGGGATAGAGGATGATAATGGAATGAATGGAGTCAGTGCAGGCTTGGCTGGAGTAACAGGGACAACAGGAGTAGCTGGTCTAGTCAGGGTGGCTGGAGTGACAGAAGTGGCAGGTCTAGTCGGGGCTG